>VXAC01006915.1:400708-418597 GCA_013399225.1 Rhipidura dahli | reverse complement strand
CCCCCCCCTTCAGATTCTTTTAAGACAAAAGAAGCCAGGCAAAATTGCCTAAAATATTAAGACCTTCAAGCAGACTTTGTGCAGCTCCCTGGCTTGGTCTTCTGTAATTAACTGGGGTGGGGTTTAATTAATTAACACATGTGGTTTTAGTTTTTTTTTAAGAGAGGAAAAAATTGTGAGTGACTCAGCATTCCTGGTGTACCCTACAAATACTATGGAGGGCTGATAAAAAAAAAGCAGTTTTCAGTGTATTTTAATTAGCTAGAATGTCATCTGAGCATCAAGTTCACTTGAGTGATTCTGTAGCAGGAGAGGGAGAGCCAAGTGGTTTCTGCTTTCTGGTTTTCCCATGACTGGGGAGGAGGAGAAGCCAGGGAAGGCTGATGGCTGCCTGGTGCTAGATGTCACTCTCTGTCATCTGGGACATCTGACAGATGTCACTGCAGCCAGATTTTATCTGTAAGACACACTTTTGGGCTGTGCTAATTCTGAATTTTTAAGTTAGTGGAGCTGTTTAAATAGCAATAAATCATTCTTCAGCTGGCCAGAAATAAGAGTTCATGGGCTAAACTGCGAGTGCTAGAATGGTAAAGTATTTTGCATATCTTTATGAGCATTTTCTCCCAAAGTTTATATTTTCTGTGTTCTGGGTGTGTTACAAATGAAGAAAATATTAACATTCTGATCTCTAAGTCTAAAGGTGGAAATAAATATAAAATCTGAGCAAGAGTTGGGCTTCTTTGGAGGTTCCTTCAGCTTTATCAGGGTGTAATGTATGGGACAGGATCTGAAACCATGTCAGATGTGTGGCTGGTCTGCTCTGTGTCACCTGCCATGTGTTTGTGACAGTGTTCAGTACGGGGCTGTTGCATCCTCAGCACCGTAAACAGGATTGAAAGCTGAGCTTGACATTCCAAGTGTGAGTGATTTAAATTATAGAATAATGGCTTGTGGATCTGTTCAGTAACTCAGAGAGACAATTACCTCTGTTAACAGTGATGGCTGCATGCAACAGTCCTTTCAGTCCTGGTGTTACCTGCCTTGAGCTCCTTGCGGGCTGAAGAGCTCTCTGGACACCCGGGATGGAAAAAGGAGCTGTGAATTTTGAACATAAAGACAGACTGACCTGGTTGTTGCCAATATTCTTGGCTATCCAGACAGTCTTAGTTTTCTTCATTGAATCTTTCTTTGATTTAAATTATTTTTGTTTAAAATGTGTTCTACATTTATAGTAATAATGGGAAACACTGCAGAGTGTAAATACCAGCTCGGGAGGGGGAGGGAAAAAGATGAAGCTGTAGCAACAGTGCAAGGCAGGCAGACAATAAACATTTTCTTGGTGAAAAAAACCCAAACTGATTTATGGAAAGGAGATAAGTAAACACAAATGGCATATAACTTAGTGTAGTTGCTGTAGATACTACATTATTTCTGCAGTGAATATATAGTGAACAGTGAACCTGTGCTCTCTGAGAACTTCCTGAGAAATATTTCAGCTGTAACCCTTTATTTCAGTCACTACTATGAGAGAGATGCTTTTATTTGCTTTAATGTGGGAACAACATCCATTTGTTCCATACCTTCACAGCAACAGGAGTGCATAAACTTCCCTGAAATAACACAGCTGAAAACCTTGATATTAAGTTTCCCATTGTGGTTCACCTTCAAGTGTATAAAATATTAATTATAGTCAAAGTAGTTATTTTCAGCAAGTTTGGAGGATGTGATACCTGTGCTTTAGAGGGAAAGGTGTAATGTGTCCATCTCTGTCACTCTGACTTCTCCATGTAGCTTTATGCAGTCACACTCGATCTATTAGAAACTATAGTTGCTGGAAAAGTTATGAAAACATTGCCTAATATTTTACAGACTTGAGTTTATTTTTCCAAGGATTTTACCTTTCATTTATCCCAGAGCCTTTCTTCAACAAACTGGGTGGTGAAAATATCGTCTTACACTGGAATGATGGCACAGTGGGCCCAGCTTTTCCCAGAAGGTGTGATGGATGGGTTGGGAGTGTGTGGCCACTGACTCATAAAGTGAGTCTGGACGTGCTGAGCCCGACCTGTGCCTGGTCCCTTCTCCAGGTGCTGATGTCCCCGTGGGTGCTGAGGCTGAGTCCTGTCCTTGCTGGAAGGAAGGGGGTGGTATTCAGCCTGCAGAAGACAGATGAACCAGGGGTGGAAGTTGTGTTGTGATGGTTTGATGAAGCCATTTCTGCAGCTGCCTCTGAATCAAACGTTCCTGCTGAGCTTTGTTTGGTGGGTTAAGCTGTGCCTCGTGGGTGGAAGCTGGAAAAAGTAAGGGGAGCACAGGGTGTTAGTTTTAGTTTTATCTACCAGATAGATATATGAGTCTCATGTATTTATTTGCAAAGGGTTTTTCTCCTTGGCACAGCAAGGCAATTCATTATCTGTGAAATTCCACACACTGTCAATATTTTTGGCAGTGTAGGCAGGTAACTGTGTTTTGCTCAGAGTGAGATTTCTAACAGAAAATGGTGTATTTGCTAAGAATCACAGACAGGTATACAATAATCTTGCATATCTGAAACTTCTACTTACAGAAGCAACCCCTAAATGTATGCGAATCTTACTTTTAACTGCCACCAATAATCAAGACAGTTTGACAACTTGGGTTTTTTTTAACTGCTATGACAAAAGGTACATGTGGAATAACTTTCCTAACCACAACTGAGATGTTGTAGAATCCTTAATCTGAGAGTTAGGAAAAGGGATGTTCACTTTGCACACATATTCTTAGACTAAAATTTATGTGAAGAACAAATGTTAATTCAAATTACACAGTGCCTGAAGACAAATACAGTACAAATAATTATAAATATGATTATTTGTTGTGATAACCTAATTTTAAAGGAGAGGTTTTAATTTTTGCCATGGAGTCATTCACAGCCTCTTACCAGAATGATAGATGGATTCAATTTTTGTGCTTGAAGCACCTTTGGAAATAATTTCAACATTTAACAGTGTTAGTGTCAAAACTATTATTTGTGGAATGTAATTGGCTTTTTTTCCCATTTGATAAACTGGGCATATAGAGTAAAATATATTGAAAAATGTATTTATTGTCAGGGCAAATAGGATCCTTTGCAATGGAACCACTTGGTCTTGAGAATGAGAGGCCAGTCATGGTAGATCATGAGCTCTGAAGAAGTGGTCATTTTAGTACTGTGAATATTGGTTTGCAGTTTGGTTTCTTAACCTCAGGGGACAGAATACTCATTAGAATACTTAGGCAGAGCAAGAACTTAAAATTACCTTGGTTTATGGCTTTGGGGTTTTGTTAGGTTTAATCCACACCGTGGGTGCCAGCAGTACTTGTGAGTAACGAGTCCAGATTTCAGCCACAGGTGGGACCTGTGAGCCCTGGATGTGACACACCTGTCCTCAGCAGCCTGCAGAGCTGTCCTTCCATGGCTTTCCTTGCAGCTCATCCCGGCGAGGAGCCCGGGCATTTGGCCGGCAGGAAGGACGGGCAGTGCCGCAGCAGCTCAGGGCTCTTCTGCCTCGAGGCAGCTGCGGGCGGCCCGTGCTGCTCTGGGCCAGGAGGAGGTGGAACTGGGCTGCTGTCATCAGCCTGTGCCCCGCAGAGCCGCGAGTGAGGAGCGGTGGCACCGGTGGCACTGAGGCCGCTGTCGCCGTGGCTCTCGCTCTCTCGCCGTGGCTGCCGCACAGGGGGCACACCCGCACGCCCATCGGGGCCCCCAAAACGCGTTTTAGAGGACACCAGTTCGTGCTCTGGCCTCTCGGACAGCTGGGAAGGCGCTCAGTGGAGTGAGGGGGCCCAGCTGTGGCTCCTGGTGGACCGAGGCAGCGATCAGCAGAGGGCACCAGATCAACGCAGCTGCACCTGCCGGGATGGGCGCAGGTTGGCGGGGATGCAGCGGGGATGCAGCGAGCCTTTCCTCCTCAGCACAGACCTCCAGCGGGCCTGCTGTACCGGGAGCCTCCTGGGTCATAAACATTATTTCCATCTGGGACTGTGCTGTTAGAAAGAAAATTTCGTGTGAGGGCGCTGCTCCAGTGTTGCCTTTTCCAAAGGTCGTGGTGTGCCAAGGTACACAGTGACAGCTTCTGGAAGCTCGGGTGATCTGTTCTGTCATTTCAGAGAGATTAAGATTGTTCAGTCATGACTAAACATTTAAAAACCAAGAAAAGAAGTTGTTTAATTTCTTTCTTTTTTTTTTTTTTTCAACAAAGGTCCAAACAGCCCACCATGAGGTGACTTTGGAGAGGTAGGACGGTATTAATTCCACATTGCCAGAGCTGCTGCATGAGGAAGGGTATCAGCAAATGAATGAACTAAGCTTCTCTAAAAGCCCCGCCAGCTTCTGGATTGTTTTTCTTTAGGAGTTGCAAAGAAATTTAAGTTTATCAAGATTAACACCTGAAAGAACAAGAAAAAAACTTGATGAAAACAATGTTTTGATTGGGAGAAGAAGTATTTATTTAGTGAAAGGCTCACAGTCTGCACTCAAGGTGCCAGCCCTGCAGTGCCCCAGTCCTTCCTTCCCTCTCACAACATGGGAAAATGTCCTCAGCTCCTGCTCACTATTCCTAAAGACACACCAATGTTTAAATAACATAAAGCCCTGGTTTAGTGGGACAAAGCGTTGGGGCTTTTTTAAAACAAGAAAGGAAAGGCAGAGTAGGTGAAGCTGCAGGCAGCAACTGTGTTTTTTCAAGCTATACAAGTTGGCTTTAATATTTTCACCACAATACATCTCCCCACATAATTTCTCCATCTTTTTATAGCTGTGCTAATGATGTTCTCATTTCTTCTGTAATCTGTTGCAGTCCTACACATTAGATTCAGTGATGACTTTGCAGAAAACACAGATTATGGTGTTGGCAGGAATTCCCTTCCCTGGAGGTATGAGACATTTGAGTTAGGTGAGGAGGGCAGAGTTTGCAGTTTTTCCTGGCAGTGGTTCAATGCAGTTCTGTATTTATTGTGACTCAAAAAAAAGCCTTTTATTTAGTCTTTGTATGAAATGCCTCTTGCCTTTCTCTTGGAATTAGTGAAAGCTGAGAGCATTTTATATCCTCAGAGATTTTACATTTTTTACTAGTGTATGTCAATGCGGCAGAAAATTTTGATTAATAATACCTGTGGCAGGGGGAATACAGGGCCTGAGAGAGTAGCAGTTTATTTGGGGGGAGCAGGATTAGGGTATCAGTTGCTAATCTGGCTACTGCTACAGGACTGGAGCAATCTATATTTAATTTACCTTTTCTGAGAATGATACAAAAAGGAAGAAGTCATTTCATAGGCCAGACAAATGTATGTTATTGTGATATGTTGTCATGGAAATGTTTCAGGAGACCAAACTTAGTTAATAATACATAATACTGTAGATAATGCATTAGTTCAAGTCAATGAACTGAAACTGATGTTAGAGGGACCTGAAAAGAAAATGAATAATTTAAACTGTGCTGTATGTGTTTCATAAAGTTGAATATAGGCAGAAGAGATGGATAAAGGAGTGTGATGGATAGAAGGAAATAGAGCCACACAGATTATTTGTGTCATTCATCCACCTGTTCCTTCCAGTAAATAAGAAAATCTGTCTTCAGTCCTAGATCAGCCTTCTTTACACAGATTAGCTTCTGCTCTGCCTCTTTGTCTTCTCAAAACATTCTTCAGATGTTTAATGTCTCAGGAATTAAACAACCCCCCTGTAAACTAGGTGTTTTTAATAGCTCATGTGCTTGGTTGTGGGCAGCAGGCACTGTCAGCTTCCCTTCCTTTGCTGCTGTTACTTCAGAAAATGCTGCTGAGCTGAGAGGCAGGGACTGATGCTGGATTTTGGAGAGTGGCAGAGGGGGCTGAGCCTGGGGCAGGACGTTCCTCATGTCTGTGGCACTGGCTGGGGGCTTAGAGCAGGGTGAAGACTCCAAACCCTTACACTGTGATGCTGCCACTGAGCAGCTGAGTGTGTTGTACCTCTAGAACTTCTGCTTTATCCTAAACCAATTTTGTTCTTTCCTGACTGAAGCAAAACAGTCAGTGAAGTGACTGAAATATGAATACTGCTTAAGGTACCAGTGCCTAATCTCCTCCAGCCTCATTATACAATGTTTGAAAATGACTCTTTGCCTGCCTGCAGCTGTCAGGCTGCTCGAGTCTTGCCTGGTGAAATGAAACAATGATTAAAGTAACTGGGGGACCACAATATCCACAACATCCTTCAGGGTCTCTCACCAGCCATCAGCAGGGCCACATGGAGCAGATCAGGTGCTTAGTGTTACTCTTCAAAAGGGTTCTGGGGAAGATCTAGAGAGTGTGAAGTCTTGCAGACTCTTTTTATGAACTACTTGTTTAGGAAAGCACGGAGGTATTTTCTGCTGTAGCCTGAACACCACCTCTGAATACCAGAAATCAAATAAAAATCCCTATTTCCTGCCTTCCCAAAGGAACTGCATTACCTATAAACCTTGTTTACCTTGGGGCCATGATTAACATTTCCCCATAAGAAAGGATTTCAGATATTCCAAAAAAGAAAGGCAACACAGATATATATGTGCTTATAGTATCAATGTGAGAAGAGTAAACAAGGAAAAAATATTTATATTTTGGTGATTTCTCATTTGAATTTTTTGTTTACCACTTAACTAGTAATGGATGGGATGAGAAAACATTGAAACTGTGATTTTCAGTGGGGAATAACAACAACAGTCAGATTTGTACATATTTCCAGTGCATTTTTCCTTTTTTTTTTTTTTTTTTTTTTTTTTTTTTTTTTTTTTTTTTTTTGCTAATCCACATCCGCATTTATGTGCCAGCAGAGAACCTCTATGTACAAGTCAGCTGTTTTGTAATAAATATCTGAGCATCCATGTGTGTGTTTCCTACAGGACTTTTCACCACCACCACCCCCCTGGGGATACAATTGCCTGTCCCTGCCTATGAGTTTTGTGTACCCCTGAGATTTTACATGTGGTGGTAATATGGAAGGAAAGGTCGGGTCAGTGAGTGAGGTGCAAGAAAAACTGTTTGTTCCAAGTGTGTGGTGTAGGGATGGGGAGGATATTCTAGACTTGAGGAGAAGGCAGCTGCACTCTGGACTTGCTCTGTCCCATGCCAGTCCTTCAGGGCACTGCTGCCTCTCTCAGGGATGGGCATTCAAGCAGAGCCTCCTCAGGGCAGTCCAGCTCTCTGGCCATCATAGGTTTGGTACAGTCAGTCTGGCATCTTCTCTTTCTTAAGGTCTTCACAGACCTGCACTCTCCCACCAGGAAGTTCCTCAGTATTAAAGATGTGGTTCAAAATGGGGGTGGGGTGATGTTGTTGGTTTGTTCTATTTGGTTTGTCTGTTTTGTTAAAATGCCAAAAATTGGTATTTACTAAGTGCCGAGCATTTAGGTAGTTGAGGTGAGATTAATCCTATCTCTTACTGAATTCCAGTGATTTATTAGAAAGAAGTTACACTGACAGCCCACGAGCTTGTGTGGACAGTTTAGGTTCCATTCTTGCTTATGGCTTCCTAATAAAGAGTGAAAAATCAAATATTGTTTCAATTCCAAGAGTAAAGCATGTGAGTAGTGAAAAAAATCTTTGCTAAAGGCAAACTTACTAGGTTTTGCTGAGAAACTTGTGCAAATGGCATTAATTATGAGGAGCATGGCTTGTGTGTCATAGAGCATTTATGAGATTGAAACAAGTAGACAAGACATTTGACTTTTTACAAAATCAGCACCAATATTTTGGACTTTTTGGCTTGGTTAGGTGTTCTTCAACTGAAGGAGAATATTCTAGTATTTTTTATTCTAATATTTCTGCCCCATAGACAACAAAAAAAACCCAAACCAGCACAGAATGACAAGGGGATGGTTCAGTCTTCCTCACAACCAGATGCCAGAAAATGGAAGAGGCTCGAACGTCTTTTAACCCTGAGCAGATATTTTAAATTTAGATTCTAGGAACTTTGTACAGGTGCCACTTTGCAGTAATTTGTGTTGTAAGTGGAAAGACAAGTTCTGCTGAGTGTTTTCCTGTCATTTGTGGCTTGTGTGCATTTGGATAATGTAAAAATACCCCGTGTAAACTGCTAGGCCGTGCTATCAGAACGGGATATCATGGGGATCCCATGTCGACAGACAAGCAGATTGGTTTCTGCTTGTGTTTTTGGAAAGGTTTAAGGAATTTGAAATTTAGTGGAAACAGCATCTGTCAGCTATTACTGTAGTGTTGTTCCTCCTTGTTTAGCAAATTGTCAACAACTAAATTGACAGAAAATCAGGCAAATGTAGTTTTGTGTACAGTCCTTGACAAGTGGTGGAGGCACATTTGTGTCTTCTTGGCGATGACATTGTAGGTTCACGTACAAAATCTAAGCAAGTTATCACTTCACTGAAAGACATTGAGTTAAGACAATCGAAGACACTTTCTGTTACAATAAATATTTAATAATTCTACTGTAAATAAGAACCAGTTGCAAAGTAGGCTGTAGTAGCAAGGTACTTCAACTCTCTCTGAAGTGAGCTAAATGCTCCTTTTCACAGTTAAGCCTTTGCAGATGTCAGCTGAGGAGAACAAACATCTTCATAATTTATTTATCACAAGTGAAAGCTGATTTTCTACTTGTTCATCTAGATATTGCTTTCGTTTTTCTGTCTCCATCATGTCCGCTTCAAAGCAAATGATAAGCTGAGATTCTAAACTCATTTCTCTTTTTATGGATGGTTTTCTTCCCTTAGGGTAGATCTTAGTCAAGAGAATCTAATGAGACACTGTCCATCTGCAAAGCTTTTCCAGGAAATGCTCTTTTTTCATTAATTTGCATATAATTATATTTATGTTAAAGTCACCATAAAAGCAGAGGAAGTTTTTACTGTCTCCTTCAGAGGTCTCAAACCACCCGTTTTCAAACTGGGGTGTGCAAGGATTGTATTCAGGCCTGTGGGAGAAGAGGAGCTTGGCCCCAATCTTTTGGATTGTCTGTTTTACTGTGCCTTCAAAAACGTTTTTCACCATACATTAAAATTCTGGGGCCTCAAGGGTAAATGGAGATTTTAGGCTATCTGCAAGAAGGCTTGTAGGAAAGAGCTGTTAAATACGAAACAGTTGGGGGGAGCCCAAGTCCCAAACTGTTCCATGCTCCCTTGTTCCCTTCTAAAATTCTGAGCTGATATTGCAAGGAAATTTTTCTTTGGAGTGTAATGTTTACTTGGGGAAGACGGTGTTAAAAGAGAAAAAAGCCCCTTTATTTAGCTATGACATTCTTAGGATCATTTAGCTGCTAGATTGGGCTGTGCACTGTTTGAAAAGAGGCAGAAATTGCAAGATAAGATCAACTGCTCACCTGGGGAGACTTAGAAAAGTTTCATATTTGAAGCACATGTTCCAAATGCAAGTCAGGAATGGATAGCATTAAATTCTTACATCTGGCACAGAGCTGCTTGCTTTTATGTTGGTTTCTTTTCTTGTTTTATTGTTTAAAAGGATAATAAAACCTCACAATAATATCTCATAATCAGTATAGCATATCTCCAGGCACCTTTTGAATGGTGGCTTTGCCAAGAAGAACATACGTCGTGGTTTATTTTGCCTACAGAAATGCTGAGGGTTTGCATCTGGATCCCTTTGGAAATAAATTTATGATTTGTACCAGTGCAAAGAAAAGGAAGAGGAAAATATTCTGCACTAGCTGAATAGATGGTAATTCATTTTGGCTTGGTGGCAAGCAGAATTAATTGTCCAAGGCTATGATACACCTTTGGCATGGCTTCAGCTGTTGCATGCTGCCATAGATGCTTCAGAGCCAAGGCTGCTGCCATTTTCCTTTGGTTTTGGTATGGTTCTGTGGTTGGTTCTGAGTTAACTGGATGTGTTGTAAAGAATGAACTCAAAATACACCTTAAAATGAACAATGATTTCAACTCGTAGGTTTTTAGTGTGTTTTAAAGCAAATTTCAGCCAGACTTCACAGATACTGATCTTCACTGCTTGTTTTTAGGATTGCAGAAAACAGAGCAAGGAAAAGGCTTGAACAGGGAATGTTCAGGTGTCTTCATGAGAGCTTTCTCTTCAGAATTCTTTCCAAATATTCCACTTTGCTTCAACTAACTCCTTTTTTAGTCTCAAATCTAATTAGATGCAGTGTTGATGCCCGTGGACTGTTCATTTGACGTGTTTGTTGCTGGCAGATGTGTGTCAACTGCATCAGGAGTGCCCTGTTTGCCCACTCCTCCCTGGATACTGGCTGTGGCCACTGGAGGAGACAAGGGCTTCAGCTCAGACTGGTTTTACATTTCTGTGTCTGTGGCTTCTGCTCTAGATTTTTTTTTCACCATAATAGCATTATACTTTTCAAAACAACTGTTTCCTCAGGACACTGAGGGAATCAATATCCATGCATCTTTTGCAAATCCTAGTCAAAATGCTTCCAGCTGGTGATTCCAGGGTGTTTTCTTCCCTCCAGTTACATGAAGGTCTCTGAGGTTAGTCATTCCTGCAGACAGTATTTAATCATTCCCTTAGTCTAACAGGGTTGCTTTTAGCTCTTCCTAAAGAAGAAGGTGTCACTTTTTGAAAGTGTCAGCCACAGTTTTATCCCAGGAATTTCTCAATGGTATTTCAGGAGGAGGAAAGCTGTGCTTTGATGGTGATATTTGGTTGGTCACACTGACATGTTCTTAAACCCTTTCTTGGAGCCAGAAACTGAGCAGTAGTTCCATGACTTGTGCATCCCCTTGTTCTGTATCTCTTTAGGCCTTTTCATTCTGTGGCCAGTCTAAGTGGTTCTGTGGCTAGGTTTTTCCAGATTTAAAATTCCATCAGCTTGACTTTCCTTTGATGTTTGGGTCTGCCCACCTAGAATAGTGCACTGCTCATTTTTCTTGATGCATGAGAAACTTGTCCATATTATTAAGCTGGATTTTTTTTTAGTCTTTTCTTATAGATGAACTCTCTGGAAACATTCTGGGAATAGGCTGCAGTTCCAAACAGAGTTGTGATTACTAAGCAGTTGGGTTTTTGCCATCAGCAAATGATCATTCACTTACTGATGTAGTGAACCATTTTAAGAGAGTTTGTCTTGTTTGTCTCCTGTTACTGTTGGTTATAATCATTTGTCCGATTCAGTCTCTTAACTCCACGCAAATTGTTCCCATCAAATTAAGTTTTTAATCCATGACAATGCTAAATGCAGTTAATTGCTTATGGAATGGTCTGTAGCATAGTGATAGAGACAATTCAGATCAATCAGGTGGCTTTAAAGCATACAGATCTAATACTGAATCACTGTATTTCAAACATCATTACTGTTGCTTTGCAAAGTGCCAGTCTTGGTTAAAGATGTCAGCAAATTTAAGAGGAGGACAGAAAACACCCATTTAAAAATCTTGCTTTAATTTAAAAGTTAATGCTGAAAAGTGTGCAATTGGAATTTTATTTTCCTTCTGTTACACCCACTGATGACTGTCATGAGAGCAATAGGCCAGACATGGGATTAAAATTGTGCTAGTTAAGTAATTTACTAACTACTCTTCTGTAGTTCTACTCTTTCTTCAGACTGCTGGCTTGACCTGTAGACTTGAGAATTCCTACACCTCTAAGACGTTTTACTAAACAAACATTAATTTAATATGAAGGGTTACAGAATGGAAACTATTGCCTATACAGTACTTACAGTACTAAAAGGACTGAATTTAATATAAAAGGCAATCTTTCATAGAAACACATAAATCAAATCCTTAAATAAATACTTTACTTCTAATTCTTTTACTGCAGACAGTTTCATCAAGCATGCTCCCAACAGATAATGTGAATGTCAAGGTGTAAACATGTCTTGAAACAACCTTTAATTTGCCATGGGAAGTTATTATGGTGACTGTAAATTATGTGGCCTCCTCATGCTAAGTAAACCCAAGATGAAATCTAGACAAGCCATTAAGGACATAAAGCACTTGTTTAATTCTATTGCATTCCAACATTATGGAAAGACACACCTTGGAACTGGAATTGATTGGAACATTTTAGACTGAATATGTTGACAATGAAATCTGATTATTTTCTGCAGATGCTCAGACATATCAACTTATGCTGAGCTGCCAGCACGATCCCGTGAGGGGTGTTTGCATCTACACCAGCCTTTCCTAGATCCTGATCCTGAGTTTTCCTCTGGTGTTATGGATCAGAAGGTCATGATTATAAAACCTTTTCTGTGTCTGAAGTGTTTTTCCTTTTAACCAGGACAATTATGTTTCCCTTTCTACCACGTGATGCCCCCAAGACACCTGGAGAAACACATTTGGTGCACTTTGCCTTTGGTACAGATCTCTGCCAGTGCCTGAAATCCTTGAGTTTTCTGAGGAGTAGGTCAGACTTTACAAGGGCTGTGTCAGCCATCCTCTTCTTGCACATGTGCAGGACTTCCATAAGTTTCATTTAGCGTGAGGGTGTCTCATGTAAAGCTTTAGCTGTGATTGTGTTTCCTTGTGTGACTTCCTTGACTGAATTTTAATTGTGCTGGATAAAATAAATAAACAAATGTGATCATTTTTTAGAACTTTAGGTTGAGATGTTTCAAAACAACTCTGCTCACATTGAAAATATGGCAGGAAAACAACTTGGAGATGTCTTTTGTATCTTTTTACTACTCTGTTGACTACTGACTGCACAAGTTATTCTCCTTAAAATTTGTGATCATTGAAGATTTTGTGAAGTAGAAGCCCTATTTTTATTCCATACCATACATTTGTCTTGTCAACTTGATCAGTACCAAGCAGACTTCACTCTTGGTATTGGAGGAGTTCAAAGTTTAGCCTGTGTGTCTTCTTAAGCATCACATATGGGAAGGAAAATCTTATGTACCTGATAAGTTGCTTTTGTTTCAAATATTTTCAGGTGGGATTTTTTGGGGGGTGGTAATCATTCACTAGAAAACTTAAAATCATTAATAAAGTCCAAAAACTCCCTTGCCTTGGGATTATTGGGGTTTTGTCTCTAACCAGCAAAAAGAAAACACTTATGCAAGATAGAACTGAGCTTCCTACAAAGCCCCACACTACTGGTAATATGCTAAAATTATTGGGCAATTTTGATAAGTAGTTATTATATAAAAAAGGGTGTTTTCAAATGCTTTGCTGATCAATGGCTAACCAGGGCCATGCCATAAAGAGATTTTAAAGAGAATTTGAGCAGATCTTATGTCTCTGTGCATTAGGAACTGGTACCAGTTGGCTCAGGAAGAGCATCCAGGGTCACTTTGTGCTGTTCTGGCTGAAGCCCTGGATGCCTCCTGTGTCACAGTTATGATTTTGGGTTTACATCCACAAGCTGGACTTCCTTTTAAATTCTGTGAAATGCTCTGCTGAAAGGAGATATGTTGTGTGTGCTGTTTATCTTTCTTAAATATTTAGGAACTAAAGAATGATCTTGGTCTTTCTCATTAAGAAAAAAATAAAGTTCTCAAAACTACCTCATCTTATAAAGCTCAGCTGTAGAACAGGAAAATTCTCTGAGCTGTTGTTTTTATTTTGCTATTAGATGCTTTTTAGTAGCCAGGATGTATATTTGACTCAATTTGCTGTGACTATTCAGAGTAGAAAGCCCTGAGTTATTCTTTACTTGTTGTAAGGTAGGAGCAGCCAAGTCTAGGGTTAAACAGAGTCCTGAAAAAACCTCAGGTGATGTAAAACCACATGCTAAGTTTCTAAAGGGAAAGGCATGTGAGAAAACAGGTCATAAATCACTGTCTGCAGAAGAGGAAGTCTCCAGTATTTATTATTTACACACTATTTTGATGAGCCCATGAGGAAGCTCCTTGTTGGGGTAAATGCTGTAACTATAGTGATAACAGCTGGGAGCTGCAGACTCCAGCGTGGGGCACGGCCAGGAGGGCATCACAGCATCCTCTTGCTGTGCTCCCACATAGGAAGGGGAGCATTTGTCTCACAGTAATTTTTTAAATAGGAAAATATGCATAAACCACAGGAAAAAAACCCCAAAATACAAAGGTGAAGAGGGGTTGTTAAAGTACTTCAAGTAAACGTGCACATTTCTTTTCCTTATTTATTCCTTGTCAGCAAACAAGAGCAGAGAGTTTTGGGTTTTTTAAAAAAAAAAACACCAAGCTTTTGGAAAAAAAGATTTAATATTTCTTTTCCAAAGACAGCTTTTCATAAGCATCTATATCAAACCATGTTGGGGTTATTCTGTATGCGTGCCTTTATCTTTACAGCTCTGGCTAGAGCCCAACATGTGAAGGCAGAGGTGAGATCCCCCTGTGCCTCTCTGGACCCACACGTGCCTCCCTGCTCCTCCAAATCCTTGGAGAAGAGCCTTCCAGATGGAGCAGCGTGACTCCATGCACATGCATTCAAATATGTAAAAAATATAGATTGGATACAGAACTCAGAGGTTTCTGAGTGATCTGAGGATGTTCTGAAGGTTTTCATGAGATCACCTGTTTGAGTTTTGTTTGTTGCTGATATCAGTTCTTTCATAGCAATCTGCTGCCTGTGCTGGGGTTCTTTCTGCTCTCTCTTGTGCTGAATCTTTGTGGCTGTGGAAAAAAATGTTGCTCCTCAGGATGATAACAGTGGCTGAAGAAAAGCCCACTGCTTTGTGACAGACAGGCTGTGTGCCTGCAGAGCTTGTTCAGCACTCAGGAAAGAGGGGCTGAGCTCTCAGCACACCTGGACCTTCTGTAGCAGTGACATAGGGGGAGATGAGATTAGATGGCATTTTATAAAATTATAATTACTGCTCTGGGATACCTTGGCTCTGTAATTTTTGTGTGTTTGACTCTCATTTCATCTAAAAGTTTTTAATTATGAGTGAGTGTTTATTTGAAGTGACACATTCTGATACATCGTATGACAGTAGTTTATTCATTCTAATCAGTTGTAGTTCAGTCTCAAGCAAAGCTTTCATGTATCTTTTCTGTTTCTTTGCCAAAGAAAGGATTGAAATATCAGTGTGTGATATTAAGGCTTGCTTTAGTTTCCCCTAATGGTGTTTATTCCTTTCTCCTCTCTCTTAAGAAGTTGGTGTGTTCTCTGGGGACAGCACACTGAACCAGTACTCTGGAGGCTTGGGGTTTATCCCATGTCTATTCTTTACTGCATTTCCCCTCAATAACTCACTTTATCTGTCTGTGTTTCTGTTCATCTCATGTATAAAGTGGAAATAACAATATTGTGACTTCCTTGGAAATAAAGTGGGAATTTCTTTCTGAAATTCAATAAGTAAAATCCCTGTTAAGGTGCAGTCCCCATTTTCTCACTCTAAATAAGATGTCTTGAGAATTTGCTTCTCAGCTTGGACAAGATGCCTGTGGAAGTATCAAGTATCTTGTCAAAATAGTAAAAAATGTTGCCTGAAGTGAAGGTATTTTGCAAACTGCAGAGACAAAAAATGACTTCAGAAGTTTTCTCAGAGATGTGTGGTTTCTCTTTGCAGGAAGAGAAGAGAGAATTTTTTTCTCTGACCACATTTATGAAAGTAGTTTTCATATTATTTTCTTGCCAGCAGACACTTCCCTCACCCCATATTCCCTGATTGTGCATCTCACAGACACTGGTGGCTCTTTCTGAGTAAGCTTTTCCAAAAAACCGAGATGTGGCACACGCTTGGTACAGAAAGGTTGGTGCCAGAGATTCATTCTCTGCCATTCCAGGTGTGCCTCTATCTCCATCTCTGCTGGCTCCCTCCTAGCAGCACAGTGGCCTGTGGCAGAGATGGATGTGGAGGCAGAGGAGCTGCAGAGTATGAGCAGGGGATGAAGGGCTCCTGAGGGTGCACACACAGCCTGCTGAAGATGGAGAAGAGAGAATGCTTCAGCTCCCAGGGAAGAGGCAACATTTCTCAGCATGATTAAGTGCTTCCATGGAGCTGCAGCAGCTACAATAGCACTTACATCTGGTAACTTCACTTTTATAGAATGCTTTTGCCAGATTTTTCAGTATTTCAGTGAACACGTGTATGTTTATATTGGAGAAAACAGTTTGCTTTAATGTCATCCCTTCCGAGACACACTTGGTAATAAACAACTCCAGATCACACCTTACGTTTTTTATCAGGAGTGAACTCAAAATGTTAAGCTGAATTTCAGACTGAAGCTATTCATCATTTGAGAATACACCTGGGTTTTTGGTAAAATATGTGTCTCTCAATGCAGGGTTAGTTTGTGAAATTCAGGCACCCCGATTTTACCTAAACACGGGATTAGTGTGGGAAATTCAGGCATGCCCTGTTTGTTATTTTCTCAATTCTAGGTCATGATGTCTTTTGATTTTTGTCACTGAAGTGATTAGAGCTGAATGAATTTTCATGCACACAGTTTGGGGAATGAGAGGGATTGGTGCCATGTGTTTCCCATTGTGGGAACCTTTATGACATCATCGTCAGAGAACATGGTCAATATGCCTTCCAGACATGGCCTGCTATTTAGCTTGTGTGATTGCTTTGGGCTGTGTCAGGGCAATATTCATATTCCCCTTGGTGCATGAATATTAAAATATTTAAAGCATTTAGTCCAGAAGAAGAAAGATTCCCCTCCAAAAAAACCAAAAAAAGAGAACCTTCATATTCCTGATGAAAATATCAAATGCAGTGGCTTGTTTAACATCTTGGCTTCATTTTGCCATGGGCACTCGCAGAAGCTCCCTATTCAATGGAGCACAAATTCTCACCTACCCATCCTTAGGTACTCTCAGTCAGAAAAACATATTTTTGGTCCCAGTTGCTAGAAATAAATTCCTCCTCCTGTCAGCATATGGACAACAGCTGTCATTACCAGCAGCCAGTTATATTGTCTGCTGTCCCAGTCCTTTATCTGTCCAACTCCAGACACTAATTCAGAAAATCAGAATAAACAATCAACGCATGTGGAGCTGAGGCCAAGTGTTTTTTATTTACAACACCTGTTGCCTTTTGGAGGGTTGGCACAGCCAGTCTGAGCCGCAGCAGCTTTCTGGATTTCCTAACTGGATGGTATGAGAAGTGTCTTTGCAGGGTTTTTTTGGGTAAGTTTACACTTTCATTCCCATTGAAAGGTTGAAACACCGCACATCTTCAGCACAGGACTGGTCAAAATGTTTGCAATGGGTGGGACTGTGCCCATGTTCATGTGCCTCTGGGGTACACTGACTGTGTTCAGCTGTGGTGCTGCTGTTCCCCCAGCTCTGGTGGTGCCTGTGCTGGGGCAGGGGACATAAACACCTCAGGGAGAAAGCTGTCCTGTCCCCTTCCTCTTTCGGCTTCCTTTTCCTGTACCAATGTCCATGCTCCCTGCAATTCTCTTTATGAATCCCCTATGAATTTTCAAAGTGTAGTGTGTTTTGGGTGGGGGGGAGGAAAAGAGAGGGGGAAAAAGTGCCTGTCTTCCTATTTCCTCAGATGTTTCCAAACTTCCAAATTTTTTCCCAATTTCTGCCTCCTGAAACTGTGGCAGTTTAAGCTGAGATGTTTTTAATGTTTTGAACTAAGCAGAGCTTTCATGTCAGTGTTTAAATGCAAGCTCTGCCCAAGCTGGGCTGATCCAGTAGTGGGGCTGCTGGCTTGGCCAGGTGCTTTGAGGCACCTGATCTTTGTTGTTTTGAGGTTGTAGTGACCCAGAGCAGCTCAACACAACCATGCACAGCTGTGCTTCCTTGGGTGTGAGCTGGCAATAGATCCCCCATTTGAGTTTTTTAAGGCACCTAAGTTTGTTACCTTTAAATGAGCTGGAAGAAGGAGATTTGCTTTGGAGGTCAGCTCTTCCTTTCAACCAATTAGTTAATTGAATTAGCTGATTAGTGTAATGAATAATATTTTATCATATTATTAATGATAATATTTTATAATATTTTATTATTATTAATGATAATATTTTATAATATTTTTAGCTTATATTAGCTTTGTCTTTAAACTGTCATAAAA
>VXAC01006915.1:270453-400666 GCA_013399225.1 Rhipidura dahli | reverse complement strand
ATCGTGTTTGGCCAGCATTCATATCAGTTTTATGTGCTGAAATTTAGAAAAGTACAAAGAGGACTAAATTGTCTAACTATTAATTAGAACTATAGAGTCATTTAGACTCCGAAGGTCCAATACCTCTCTAAAACATAGTTAATTATAGTAATTTTTTTTAAAAAAATAACTCTCTTCTGTCATGGGAAAACCATAAACTTGAATGCTGGAAAATGGAATGTGTTTCTTGCAAGTGTATGCAGATACATGCATACATTACATATATGTACATATACATATATATGAAAATATATATATACCTATATCTATATATACAAATATATGTACAGAGACCTATATATATATTTAGTCTTAGCATCCAGTTCCAGCTTCTGCAATGGACTACATAGTGTCCACTCTATGGTATGGCTGGCTCTGCTACCTGCATTAACAGAGGTGAAAAATTATGTATTTGAATTCCCAATGTAGGTGATTTTTTGTGCTGTTAAAAAAAAAAAAAAATAGTTAACTTTGTGAGAATTGATTGGTCCCTAGATTTACAGCTACACAGGTACAGGAGAGAAAAGGAGAAATGAAAATGCAGCCTCTATATGCACACAGCTATATGTATGTATTTATCTTAATTTAAAATAATTGCTTTCTTGCAGAGCAGCCAATGACTTCTTATTTCTGCCTGTAAACAAACTTTATTAAAAGTTAGAAAAGATAAAATACATTTTGGATAAAAAGACAGTTAAAACCCTTGGAGCAAATGCTTTTTGTTCTACAAAGAGCCACCTTTTCCTCACTGAAAGTCTTTGGAGGCTCGGTGAAATAACTATTCTTGCAGAGCTTCTGCTTGCCTGGGCTTTAATCATTATAACAAGAAAGGCATATAATATGTATTATATGTAGCATGTATTCTGTATCTATCTCTAAACCTACATATTATACTCAAATCCAGAATCCCTACAACATGAAATGAGGAAATGAGCACAGCCAGAGCTAAAGTGGCTCCAGAGCAGTGCAGGACCAATAGTCTGAGCCTGCACCCATTTCAGTGCTGCTCAGGTGGAAGGTGCAGGGAAGGATCAGGGAGCTGAAGATGTTCAAGGAGCCTACAGAACAAAACCCACCTGCCTGTTGTGAGGTGCTGTTTCAAAGATCAGGAATGCCTCTAAGTGGCAGGAGTAAATAGGAGTGGCAGAAGTTAAATCTTCATGCAATGCACTCCAAATGGGATTAAGCATCAACAAATCCATGCTGAAAGGATCTCTCCCTCTGTAATTTCCTGCATTGGAATTACCACACTCTGGAGGGGAAAAACCAAACAGCAGAAACCAAAGTGTGACCTGAACATGAGGAGGTGCTGTGGCTTCCCTGAGAGGTGGAGTTGTCTTCTCTCCACGTTTCAAAAACTTCTCAAAGATATCCATTTTTAGCAAACCTGTGTAAAGAACCACACCTGTGTTTTTCACTGCCCCTGGAGTTGTTATTTATTCTTCAACCACTGAGACTAACTGGAACAAAATGTGATGGTAGCTGGGGTTTGTTCCTTAATTAATGTCCTGACTGTCTATACCGTCCATCTTCTGTGATGTGCAGCTCGTGGGGGTGGCTGGCAGTGAAGTGAGGCCCCTGGAAAGCTCTGTGGGCTCAGGGGCTGTTCCCTGTGTGTGGTGCATCTTTGTACGAGCGTGGTTTTGGAACAGGCTCCTTCTGCCTGGTTCTTACTGCCCAGTGGCGCTCTTTCCCTCTAGCACAGCTCCAACACCTGATACAGATACAGACACCTCATTTTGTGATGGGATTATTGATTTTGTGTGCTGCTGCTGGGATTTCATCCATTAGCCACCAAATTCAATCTTCTCCAAGTTACAATCCTGCCCAAAGGGACAGTTCTCTTTGGACACCACCAAAACCACCCAGGAAAGAAGTTCCCATTATCTGTAGTCTTGCTACAGATTATTAGCAGGTTTGGGGCTTTTTTCCTACATAATGTCTTTTAAAAATAATGATATTCCAGATATTTATAAAGATGGCAGAAGAATAGAATTTTCTAAATTTAAACTTTTTGCCTTCTTGATAGTAGCATTTCCTGTGCTCTGTCAATGATCATTCCTTTGGAAGTTATGTAACTTTCATTTTGTTAAGTTTTTATTTCAGATTCGTCTATAAATGCTAGTGTGAGACAAGTATTTTCTGATTAAATGAGATGGTTTAAATAATCTTTTTCTTCTCAATAACTGAACTGTAATGACAAATTTGATTCCCCCAACCTTAAAAAAAAAATCTGGAATTTTGTTTTTCATTCATAGCAGGAGTGGAAGAATCCCTCAGGTTTTTAAAACTGTACTTAAGATAAAAATTTTGTATGCTCTCAATTAGTGTGAAAATGTGCAAATGTCACAGATTGTTAATTACTTGAAGCTAGGAACATGGAAGGAGGACAGGAGGTGCTCTAGTTCTCCTTTGATGTGGAGGTGCTCCAAAGCATGGCAGCTCCCCCATAACTCAGTGCTGAATGAAAGAGGGGGGCGTCTCCCAGGTGATAAATTTGCACTCCGTAGCCTGAAATTTATTGGAAGCTGAATACTGGCCATAGGGTCAGTTTAGGAAAACTCTGCCAGCAAAACAGTTCTCTGGGCCTGGTACCACCAGCATGATATAATTAAATACGTTGTTTGGCCAGCAGATCAGAGTGGGAGGTGGAATTAGGGTATGAGAGCAGTACTAGCACAGCCAAACAGGCAGGCTGCAAATCAGCCCTGCTCGTTGCATTCTTCTTTATTTGAAAGGGGAAAAAGTAAAAAGGGGTGAAAGAGATTTGTTCATGTTGTCATTACCTCTCGAAAGAAGGTCTTAGAAAGTCTGACACTTGGAGGAGAGGTAGGAGGGCAAGATGGGGTGGAATGGCAAGGCAAGATTGATCCTTGAGAGGCTCAGGGAGTGGGGGGAAACATGTTACAAATGGTAATAAGGCAAGTTAAGAAAAATGATCCCAGATGTGGCTGTAA
Source organism: Rhipidura dahli (assembly GCA_013399225.1). Classification (NCBI taxonomy): domain Eukaryota; kingdom Metazoa; phylum Chordata; class Aves; order Passeriformes; family Rhipiduridae; genus Rhipidura; species Rhipidura dahli. The sequence continues at coordinate 397,670 of VXAC01006915.1, read as the reverse complement.
TGCCAACAATCAGCAAAAAAATGTAAACATATAAAGCTGTAGTAATAAAGCTGTTACAGCTGTAATGTTCAGGATGGAAAGAAAAATGAGGTCTCTCTTTTTAACTTCAGCTCTATCAGGCTCTGACCTCTCCTGAATCTTGGTTTTCCCCTCATCCGCTCCATCCCGTTAGAGCAGTGATCCATCTTCATGGAAATTTGGTGGAGACCATTTCCAATGTTTCGTATAAAAATAAAATGCAACACTGCCAACATCTTTTACAATGAATGATTCTATTTATATCAAAGAACACTTTTGATCTCTTCAGCATATTTCACAACCAATTAAATTTCTAAGTGCGTGGAAGCATTTGAAAATGGATCCCGTTCTGTCACAGAGTGTGAGGGGTCAGATGGGCCCTGTGCACCCCTGAGCCACACATCTGTGTGTGCTGTCTGTGCTTCCCTCCTGGATCACAGTTCCCTGAGCTGTGGTGTCCCCTGATGCTGTCACAACAGATGTGAGGCCACCCAGGGGGCCACAGGAATCTGGTTCCTCTGGATTCGTGGCTCCCATGGTCTACCTGACCAAGAGTTTAAATCTCTCACCTCCTCTTCCAGATACACAGGACTCTGCCCCAGGAGCAGCACCTTAAAACCTGTTGAGAACTGGGTGACCATTTCAAGGGCACACCTTATTTTCTTATCAACTGTATAGGAACTGGGAGTTCTTAAACTTTTGTTTAATTTTTGTATACAGGTCTATGTGACAAGCGTAACTTTTCAAAAGGACATTAAATTTGTGTATTCCTACACATGCCTGTGGAAAGCTTTGTTTTTCACTGGTTATGAGCTTAGTGATTCAGTATTTGATATTTAAGATTTGCTTTCTATCAATCCCATGGCTCTTCCTGGTTTTAATAATGCACTAGCTCTTAGATCATTTATTAATAATGATGAAAAATTTCAGGATTTTCAGTTGTTCCCAGCTTTTCGGGACCCCCTAATAACTGCATCACATCAGCCTAGTGAGTTAGTGCACTCCTAATGCATCCTGAGTGTGAATGACTAAAGAGTCACGTGACTGTTTTAAGAGCTGTAAATTTTGCATGTAACCGTGCAAAAAAGTACAACCTTTTATGGTCTGTGGTGTTGAATCACCAAGTTTGTGCCACACTCCTCTCATTTTATGGGCTCTCGTACATATGATTAAAGGAAATATTTTTTAATAAGCTGTTTTGTAAAACTATACTCTGAGCATGCAGGGAGTAGATGCATTTTAATAGTGCTTGGAATTTCCAGTCCTAGTTGTTATACAGAATTGCTCAATCCTTTCCTTATTTAGTCAGGCAGTTTGTCAGATTGTTATCTGTCAGAGAATGTTCCCCTCAGCTTCAGCATTTCGTTCACGTGTTCTCACAGTCCTTATCATGGCATAAATACTTCCTGTCTTCTTCTGTTCTTTTTGACTGCATCCCCTGTTTGCATTCAGGTGGGGCATCTCCTTATGTCCAGGCAAACCCTTAGTATTGTTTCCATCAGGGAGGACTGAGGTTTGGCCCAGCTGGGTGACTGACTGCACTGCTAGCATGACTGCAGCAGGATTTCTTGCCTGCAGTACATGAGGAGTGTTGCTGTCAGGAGGAGCTGCAGAGAGCAGCGAGGTTGTCTGCTTGCTTGTCTGTGTCTGTGTGTTGGGTGTTGGTTTTGAGTGTGACACTTTGATTTGTGGCCACAGGGTCACTGTTTCTGAGACATACCCTTCTGCTAATAAGATGGCATAAGATCTGAAACTTGTGGCTTCTACAGCTGTATCAATCCATTAGTTCCAGTAGATTTCTTTGTTCTCTCTCCTCGGTACTGACTGCATGAAATGTCTTGAGTAATTCACATTTTTGAGTCATGCTTTGGAAAGAGTCGATTGTCATATTAGTGATTTAAATTTCCTTCCTATTATTGCTTCATGCAAACTAGAATCACTGAGTCTGTCTGGGACATTCCTTGCCCACCTCTGCTCCTGTTTCCAAACTTGAACTGTGTGGAAGAGGCAGACTTAAAACAGGAAAATGCTCTTCAGGAGGAACAAAGACTTTTGCACGTTGGCCCTAAGAGCACAGCCCACAACCTGTCAGGCACTTCCTACTGTGTGTGAGCATCCATCTTCGAGCAGAGTCCTCTTGGTGCCTCTTTTGCTCCTGTTTGATCCCATACCAAGCCCTGAGTGCCATAATCCCCGGTGGTCAGGCTCTCACCTCCCCTCTGCCCACGTGGCTGCGAGGGGGAAGAGCTGCAGCACTATCAGGAGCTGTGCTGGTTGGTCTTGGAGGGATGCTCTGCTCCAATCCCTTCTGCCATCACTGCAGCCTCAGCAGCATCAGCCTCGTGAGTTTGTCTAGAAAGCATCAGTGATGTGGAGTTGCAAAACAGTATTTCTGCAAAGGACAAACAGCAACATAGTTGTATAAGGGAGAGGAAATAGATGTTGGAGGAAAAAAAAAAAACCTCTTATAAGGAGTTTAATGCACCACTTTTCTCAAATGCTTGTATAAAAATACTCTCCAGAAGTGTTCAAGCTGATAAAAGTAATGGTTTCTGGGAGCTCTTTGGTACTGACTTGAAAATAAAAAAAAAAAAAAAAACAGATAAAAAAGTGTATGAAACCCTGCTGAAACAACAGAGCTCTGAGCTATGGGCAACAAATGGAGTCAGAGGAAAGGTGCTGTTATCAAGTTAACTCACTGCTGAGCAGTTTGCTGTGATTTTTGTTGATCAGAATTGTAGCAACTCAAGATAGACATGTGAGAGGACAGTGTGTTATCACAGGTACCTGTGCAATTCCTTGGAATGCTGAAAGAGTTGCTCAAGATGCAGGCTTTATTTTCAGAGACATCGACTTTATCACTGGGGCCACCCAGAGACTGAAGCAGTTCCAATGACTCCCTGGAAGGTCTCGTTTCATCTCTGGTCTCCAATCTGTGCCAGGCTGCAGGAGCTGCTCCTGCCCCACCAGGTGCCCAGCCTGCACCACCCACAGCAGCCCTGGGCAGACAGGAGGCTGTTGAGATTCCCATCTCCAAGCCTGCTGAAGGTGCTCTGGTTCCTCCATCACAGGAGAGGAAAGTCTGTGTAATTGAGTGCAGGCAGGAGCCCCCACCAGCCCTTTGCCCTGAAGATGAGAATGAATAAATAAATAAACAGGGACACTGTGGTCAGGGAGGCAGATAGTTCAGAAGGGAGGCAAGAAGTCAAGTGTGGGAGTTGGGAAGCTGGTGCAGACTGGGGGGAGGGAAGAAGAAAGCGAGGGAGGTAATTTATTCTTTTTTTTTGAGTGCACCATTCCATTTCAGTCTGTTGTTACAAACTAGAGAGTTTTTCACAGGGAGTTTTAAATATGTATCTATCTACACAAAACCCATTAAAAAATCCTCATTCTTTCTTTCTAAAATGGGGGGATTTTAGCCCAAAATGATTCTATAAATGATACTATAATCCCTCTCATAGCCTCTTATTTTCTCTTAAGGAAATACAAATGTTTTTGGGAGAGGAATCTTCCACCTGGAGTTAAGAAAATTTAAAATTTGCATTACTATCAATAAGAACATAAATATCTGTGTGCTTTTCTTATTTGGGTATGAAATGGTGACTGCACTGGCTCCTCACAGCAAATCAATGTCACTCCACAATGGAACACGGGGTTCAGCTGTGCTGGCAACAAAGGGATTGCTGGAGGTTAAAGTTTAAGCAGTGGGTGACGTTTCCCAGGCGGGGTGTTCTCCACGCAGGGCGAGAGGCCCAGGAGTGGGTGAGTGTTCAGTTCCAGGTGAGGGCTCAGCCACCCCGGGTACCTGGGACAGGAGGGAGCCGTGCTCAGCCCGCCTCTCTCTCCCCCAGGTGTCACTGTTGGTCCACACTGTGGGTCGGACACGCTCCTTCGGCTCCATCACCTGGGGGTACCTGTGGCACGGGGATCTGAGGCAGAGCATGTCCAGTGTTTGGTGACATCCATGGAAATATTGCAGGCTGTTTTGTTGTGTGTGTGAGCACGTATTGTACATTTTCTGCTCGGTTTGAGGGGTGTTTTCCATCAGTCCCAGAGATGAGCTGTGGACAGAGCTGGTGGGAAGATCAAGGAGCTGTAGAACAGGATGTGAGCTGGAGGTGGGACTGTGCTTGGACCACTGTCCCTCTCCTGTCCTCAGCAGGCTGAGTGTTTCCCTGGCTCTTCAGGGATGTGAGGGAAGCAGGACACAAAGGCTTTGTCAGCAACCCTGGGAGTCCCCAGGTCCCCACACCGAGCTGCCACTCCCTGGGGTGGTTCCTTTGTCACCCAGCCCACCTGACACTGTGGCTGAGGGGACGCAGCTGGGAGTGAAGGGACACAAAGGAGGGAAGGGGAGATGGGAAGTGCCAGCGCCCTTGAGGAGCCAGAGCAAATCCATTCTGCAGTAACCCAAAACTGGTAAGGTAGGCTTCTTGGCTTCTAGTTAACAAAAGCGTAGTGCAGATTAATTTTTTCCTAAGTATGGTTTTAATTTGGGAGAGGCTGCTGGTGTCATTGTGCCGGCTGCCCTGGGCAGCGGGGCAGAGAGCGGCCGAGGGTCCCGCAGCGCTGGTGGGCGTCCCCTTCAGACGGGGCCTGCTGCCGTAATGAAATGATTACAGAATGCCAGGCTGTTATCCAGTTACGCTGACATTTCACCATTCTTGGCCGCTAACTGGATTAGGGCCATTGTAAAAGGATTAGCTGTGCAGCAGAGCCGAGGGGAACGGAGCGAGGCGCCGGCGCTGGGCACGGGCACTCCCCGCCACGGCCGCGGGGGAAGCAGCTCAGTGCACACAACAACGTGGAGTGTTTAACATCTGTGACATTCCTGTGGAAATCTTGTGCGTCCTTGAGACGGATTTTCCCAATAAATAATTCAGCGTAGCGGAAAAGAGGAGAATTTATCTGACTCTTCTCTCTCTGATATTGCTGCCGATTGCCATCTGTATTGCCACAGGAGCTGATGTCCATTGTCTAAAGCGACAAAATCTCCCAGATGTTTCTTTATTTGAAATGTTGAAGTTCATTTTATATATAATATTTCGTTTAATGTTATGCCTTCCCTCTGAATTAACTATTTTTCAAAACATGAGACTGATTAATAATCATTTCAGTAAATTCACAGCAGGTTCAACATTTCCCAACCCCATAGCTTTTCACTTGCATTTTCTTTTCCTTTGTTTCTCACTTCTTTCATTCTCATTTGGATTGGTATAAACACTGAGTGATGGTTTTTATTAACCAGTCAGACTGTGCAGATTTCAATTTCCAGCCTTGCACTTCACTCACATTAACCACACTGTCACTAAATGCAGTTTTAGTTTGATTATTATCATCTTCCACACATGATGGGCCTTGGTGTGTTTTATGTGCACAGCATTTCCGAGGCTGCTGAAGAGCGACTTTTCTATTGAAGAACAAGAACTGCATCAACAACAATAAAGAAAAGAGTAGGGAAAAAAAAAAAAAGAAAGGAAACGGGTTTGTCAGAGTTGAGGAAGGAAAACAGTGCATTAAAATTGCTTTGAAACTATTTCGTTCTGCTTGTCTCTCTCCTGCCAAATCGTACTCCCATTGAAGTCAATGGGAACTTTGCCACAGAATTAAATAAGGACATAATGGAACATTGCTAACGTCACTGCCCTGGCTTTCCCCTCCCCTTCCTAAAATGGTTTTCTTCCCTTCTTTCATTTCTTTTTTTTTTTTTTTTCTTTCAATGAAAGCTGGCATAATAATTATCTGGAGCCATATTTAGTGAGTGTAATTATAGTATCTTTTTTCATGCATGTATTTACTCTAAAACATCAAATCTGATTTATTTTTGTTCTGGAAAAGATTTGCCATTCCGTAGGCAGTACTAGATGATTTTTTAAATGACATTAATTGTTTCAACTTCTTATAAAGTAAGTATTCTACTCTGTGAGGAAAAGAAAGGTTAATAGCTGTGCATGAGGTGGTTTTGGGTGTGTTGGAGCTGAGGCTGCCAGCCCAGAGCTTTCCTTTGCAGACTTGTGCTGTCACCAGCTTTAGTTCAACACGGTGTCACTTGACAGGTGTGCCTGACTGTGGAAAAAAAATCTGATTCCCTTGGATTTCCTTGGTGGAAGTGTTTGGATTTGATTCACTACCAAAAATGGCTTGTAAGCTGTCTTGTCTGTGGAATTTATACATTTCCAAATATTTCATTCCATATAATTATTTGGAAGATGTTGAAGTAAAAGCACTTCAGCACTTTTGATATTTAACTGAAAAGTTTGCTAAAATGGAGCCATTCCTGCTGACATTTTCTAAATGAGACATTTAACCTATTAGAGAGATCTCAGATCTCTTTCATTTTGGTGTTCCAGTTTCTGCTGTGGACACAGGTTTTGAGCTTAACTAAGTGCAACCTTTTAGTCGTTGTAAACGGGGTGATAGTTCAGCAGTTCAAATCTAGAAATTCGTGGAATTTGCTGTGAAAACTGCAGCTCTTGCTTGAGCTTTAGCAAGGCAAGTTCCTTCCCTGATCAAAGCCAATCAGCACTGAATGTGTACAGATTTCTTTTACTGGGTGACTTGCTAAGGGATTGAAGCTGTCCTTCCTTTCAACTGCTGGAAGGGAATAGGCGTAGGAAATAAGACATGCGGAAAGCTTTCTGTTGAAGTTTTCCCAGATTCAGCACCTAATTTTCCTTTAAAGTATACAGCTTAAGCTGCTCATTTTTCCACTTCATGCAAAATAACCCTAAAGTAAAGCAGATTTTGGGAAATTCCTCCTCGCAGTGCCAGCCAATGGACAATCACTGCAGCCTTTCCAAGCAGGTTACACTTGACCCTTCAGCAACTTTTTTCTCCCTACTTTTCCTCTGCCATCATCTCGTGGTTTTATGGGTCCTGTCTTCCCCATTTCCTAATTATGTCCTTGGAACTTGATCATTATATGAGTAATTGGAGTTCTGATAGAGGCTTACAGCATGCATTACAATGTAATATGAAATGTAGACACTTCTGCTCTAAGTGGAAGTGACAGATCAGAGCTTACAAATTGCATTCATTCATTTAAGAACCGCCTGGGACCTCCAAATTGATCACATGTGTTGTATGGATTATGTAATATTAATTAGAGTGGTATCCAATAGTGCAGCTGTGGTCTTTGATGGTTCTATTAAATCTCTCTTTTGAGGGGGTTGTAATTCAGTTCTGAAAGTCTTTTATTTCACGGGAGGAAAACCTGAAGTATAATTCTTTCTTCACTGAAACTGAGAAGTGTTAGTGTAGGTAGATGAAAATTTAAGAGTGAATCAAAGAAACAACAATATGCTTGAGGTCTCAGACTTCCAGGTATTTTTACACCTATCCTCAACTTTTATATCTCTAGAATGAACACTTTTCATCTCAAAACTGAATGATTCAATTTCTGTTTGAATTAGAGTTAATGCTTTCTTGCCGTGCTACTGTAGTGTTAATTTTTTACATAAGCTGATGATACTTTTGAGTTTCTTGATCTATGTTGTCAGTTACTACTCTGTATTTATGGTATATATGCATAATATACAGCATGTCTGATGGACATATGTGGTCATTATTAGTGCAGGATTAAAATAAGGCAAAGGTGGTACATTGTTTGTCCAAGGCAACACAAAGAAGAAGTTACATTTTAAAGTGTGAGATCACATCTTCATGACTCCTGTGCTCAGTTTTATGAAGTTCAGCTTTTTGGCAGTATTGGTTTGATATCAAAATGTTTTTTTTTTTATGAGGATGTGAACATGCTGCCAATATTTTGTGCAATATTTTAGCTGCTGCTGTTTTGGGTGCTTGGACTGGGCTATATGTGAAGTTAATGTTTTGAAGTTAATTAGGATTACTCACAAACTTTGCTCTAAAAATTAATTTCTAAATTAAATTAAAACACCCTAGCTGCATTCTAGGGCTGATTTAATTTGCAATATGAGTAGTGCATCTTCTGATTCACACCTTTAGGCTCCAGTCTGTCTAACAAAAATACGGGATATTCATAATACAGAGAAATTAAAGGACTGTGCTAGCCTCCCTACAAATTATATTAAGAATTAAAAATGGCATTTGAGCCCTTTAGGATTATGAGCCTGATTGGGTGTTGGTGATTCCATCTGCAGTGAGGCTGCAGATGAAAAAAACTGTGACTTTTTTCCTTTCATGTGTAACTTCCAGTTCAGAATGACAGCAAACTGCTCCCAGCAGGATGCTCACAGCCCTTCCTGGCTGCTGGAATATGAAGACTTCAGTGTTGTCTTATAACATGATGGATTTGTACTGTTTCCCCCAGACAATATGTGCAAAACTTGGTATTTAAGGCCTGCATAAATGCTTTTTTTATACTAAGAAGTTTTCCTATTCTAGTATGTAGGGATAAATATCTGCCATTATGGAGCTATTTTGGATTTGTTTTGGGTTTTCTTTTTATGTTTCTCAAAACGTACATTAATATTCAGGTTGAAATTATGTGCTGAAAGAAGCATATATCCTTTTGGATCATGTTCTAAAGGAACACTGGCCCACATTCTCTTTTTTTGTGCTTTTGATTGTTATTTACTAATGCTTGCTCTGAGGTTTAGAGCAAGTTTTTATAAAGCAGTTCTTTCCTCTCCAGTTACTCTCAGTACCTTCCAACACTGAAGAGCTGTGCTGCACCAGGCTCGTGTGCACATTGCATTCCTCCCATGTGCAGCACAAGTTATTTCTCAAAGCAATGATGCTTTTAAAGTTTGCAAAAGCTTTGCAAAGCAATCCTCAAAGCATCCTGGATTAACCTTACCCCAGTGAGGTGAAAGTAAGTTTTCCTTTTTTCCCCTGTTTGGATGCTGCTTCAATTCCAGTATGTTCAGTGTAGTGAAAAATGGTATTTATTTTTTGCTTTTAAAATTACAAAAGAAAACTTTGGATGATCCACTGGAGTGGAAGCAAGGTAAAATTTTCCACTGGGATCATTTAATTTGTATCGTGGTTAATACTCAGATGTCTTTTTAGATGAAAATATAAAAAATCCATGTGTATACACCTGCCTTTTGAAAAGGATTCTTGTTGAGAGAACTGGATTGATCCACTGATCCATGTGATTACACTGTCAATCTTTGTAGCTGTTAGAGACAATTAATTTTGTTTTAATCTTTTGCCAAATGCAAAAGATTATCCTTCTGTTTGAAGGAGCTCCTTGATTATAAGTGTGATTTGCATCATCTGCTGAATTAAATTTTAGCTATATCACAAAACATAATTAGAAGCAGAAAGAGCTCTTACTATCCTTTAGTCTTCATATTCTTCTGAATTTATTTTGACTTAGTTGTGTTTTAAATATGAACAGATACCACCTTTAACTTCTTAGAAAGTAACTTTTTAAAAAACACCCCCTTTGAAAATGCTTTTAAAAAATATTAAATATCTACTGCAGTGTTTTTGCCAACAGAAAATACCAGTTCTGCACAGAAACACAAAGTATTGCCTTATGCTTATTCAAGGGAGCAGAGTTTCCAGGAGTGCTTTTGTTCAAACATGTGCTTGATGGATTTTATTTATTGGAGCCACTGCAGCTCCCTCCTCCTCCAACCATCAGGAAGTCTGAATTCCCTTTTTGTCCAGGACTCTACAAGGAAGAGGTGATCATCCTTAGTGGATATTGATGCAGAAGTTCAACACTTAGCTATCAGATAATTTCCTCTTTGCTTCTGGGTAATGTTTCCATCTCTATGAGGAACTTCCATTTCCATGAAAAATCAGCCTTTTTTAAAAATTTTCATTTTAAAAGCTATTAAATGGACAAGCTGGACAGCAGCATTTTGCAACTATTGTTATGCTGTGTGATCGACCTGGAAATGTGTGGAAAAGACTTTTTAGGATTTACTGAGCAGGTCCTATCTGATGTGCTACCCAACCTCACAGGTGCCCAGCATAACATCCCATTTATCATTGCAAAATTACCTCTTGCTTTCCTGTAACTTCTTCTCTAACTTATACTTGTCTAAAATGAGTGTATTTGTGTGCATTTGAAATCCTTGTTGGGTTGGGTTTTTTTTTTTCTCTTTAAATTAGTGATGAAGTAATTTCATAGTCATCTCTTCCCTAAATTTCAACATCAGGGCCTCCTCTGAGGCTGCCCACCCTCAGCCAGGGATGTGGAGAAGGTTTAAAGCATGATGTAAACCTGCTCTCATTCCATTGCTGCAGGTCTTAAAGCAGCTTTGCCATAAAATCTGGAGGATCTTGTACAAGTTTGAATCATCTAGCTTAACAGGGTGGCTCTTGTGTTGAATACCCTGCCTGGCTGAATGTTTGAATCACACAGTGCTGCTGGAAAATCTGCCCTCAGTGAGATCTCACTGGAGGTTACAGAGGGATAGAAGGAAAAGAAGTTAAAGGGCAACGTAACAATCTACTGTTTGCATGGAATCAAAACTTTTTTGAGCAGTAAAGATTTTTAATTTGGAATGGTGAAATCAAAGAAATTAATCAAATAACCTTTTATTACTGAATATTTTACTTAATACTTTTTGATGTCTCAGCAATTTCATTTTCATAAAGCTTTTTCTTTCTTCCTAATCACTGAATTTAGTCATTCCATGATTTTTTTCTATATGAGGGACTTCAGGGCTATTTTTGGAAGAGGAAGTATGTTGATTGTGAGCTATCAATGGCATTTCCAGTCTGTTTACCTGGTTTGTGGTGATTTTCCTTCAAAATACAGGCTTTTGAAGCATCTGAAACATCTGAAGTGTTTGAAGATCCCAGAAGCTTCTATGTGCTTAAGAGACATGTTTTTATTTTGATTAAACTAACCTAGAAAAATTGATAGATTTGATCAAGAGTAATAGATATGATCCAGACTAAGACTTCTTTGAGACATTAGTTTGTATTTTTTATACCAAGAAGTTTCATTTAAAAAAAAAATAAACTTTGTGCATATTGAGAATAATGTTTCAGCATCCAGCACAGATTGAATGCCATTATTTTAGTTCTTAAACTATAAAAATTTTTTAAAGAATGACACAAACTCTTAAGTAGTTTATTGTGTCCCTTCCTAAAGGCAGCAGAGAGGAAATGAACCAAAAGAAATGCTATTATTCATGACAAATAGGCAAAGCAACACCAGTAAATAACTAGACCACGGGTAGTTAATGAGCAAGCCCCAGTGGATTTTAAGATGATAAACCAGATTATTATGCTCATATTTATTTGATTTTTGTCACTGTAGCAATTTGAGGCTTTCACACAGGAGCTCAGGGGCTGCAGATCGTGTTTTACTGTGTGTAATGATACCATTTGTTCTGCTGTCCCTTGTTCAGGGTCAGTTCAAATGTTTCCAAGTTTACCAACCCTTTCCTGTGCCTCCAGCTAAGTGTCTGACTGACATTATTTATTTCCTCTCTTTTGTTAAGCATCCTGGAAATGCAGTGCAGGTGATTCAGGTGTAGCACCTGCTGAATATTGAGGTAGTTCCATTACAGGAATCAAACCACTTTTTGTGGCTTTTTAAGCCAGTTTTGTTATGAGGAAAATCTTGTCTCTTCAGCCTTTTTCTGTGGCCAATCTCTTGGTGTAGCTCAGATGCAGTGTTTGCACCAGTCACTGGCACAGTCAGTGCTTTATCCTCAGCTTTCCTTTGATACCAAACTAAACTTCCTGCTTGCACTTGTCTTTCCCAGGTCAGTAAATATTCATGTGACCACTGGAAAAAGAGACAATGAAAAATCCTGCTCATTTCCAGTGATGTTTCCTCTTCTTAGCTCTCTGACCGAATTTCTTATTTTCTTTGCCATGCTTTTACTGGCACCTGTTATCATTCTCTGCCTTTCCATTTCTCTGAAGAGCAAGTTATCTCAGCCCAAAGTTGTTCCAAGCTGAGTTAGATTCCCTTTCTGACAAATCCAATCCCTTCCAAATTATACTGGGGTCTATTTACCTGATGATTTCTTAGGATCCACACAGTTAAAAATATCTGAGATACATTGAATTTAGTGCTTTCAGTGTCTTTTGCTTGAGCAGAGTCCTTGATTAGGTAGCACTGTGTAAATTATTTATTCATTCACATACTATACATGAAAATTGAATAGATCATGTAATCTTGCAGCAAAATGGGTCATTCATGTAGCTACTAAATAATACAATTATTTTATAATTTGATAATAAACTCAGCTTTCTGTTAAATGTACCAGTCATCTATAATCATGTTAATCTTTCAGCTCTGTGGAAAAACGTCTCTCTAAACTGGGGGATATTCACTTTACCAGGCTGATACCTGGCAGTGAAGCACAGCTGCCTTGGATAGGGTCCAGCAGTTTCTTGTGTACAGTTGGCTCTACAAATGCCAATAGTCCCTGTGGTACAGGGCCTTTGCATTCACCAGAGTTACTCAGGCAATTCAACTTCAGAATTCAACTTCAGGCGAATTTTACAAGCAAATTTTTTCTTTTGAGCCATGTGGCTGGGCACTAATCCAGGGAGTGTCACATCAGACACCCCTTTGGCAGATCGAGCCCTGCATCTCTTGTCCCACCTCCCAGGGCAGGTGTCCCACTCTGAAGGGACCTGCAGTCCTCCCTCTGCATCCCAAGGGAATATTCAAATATAGTTTAATGATTTCTCAACCAGCCACACTGGCTAAAGACATGTCTCAGTCAAACAAGCAAGAAAGAAACCTGAAATGTTTGTTTATCAGCATAAAGTGGAGACAAACCCAACTTGTTTCCTACATGTTCTTGTGTCACATAAAAGTACTTAAAATTATAGAAATGCTGAACCAGACCTGAAATAATGGATGCTTTTGCTCTTTTCACCTTTAACATTAGTTGAGTGAAAGGGAGTGATAGTGCTGAAGAATTGTGTGACACTTGCAAAATGGTGTTTTGTATCCCTTTCTACTCTTTCCAATACTGCTGAATATTAGGAAAATTCTGAAGTTGTGGCTGTTGGAATGCAGACTGTTTATTGGAACTCAATGGAAATATACTTTCCACCAGAACTGTAGTTGAGCCGTATTTTTTAATAATTAATTTATCAAATATCACTTACTAACTCAGCTCCTAGTTACAGTATTTATGCTAAATAATAGAAATAGTACTTGTGCTGTACTAAATGGAAACCTTCATGTTGACATCTGTTGTCTTTTGTAAGCCAGAAGGTCCCTGTTTGGCTAAGTAAAATGAGTCTTGCAGACTCTTCTGGCGGGATGAAATCCAGGCTTCTTGGCTTTTTGAAAACTTAGACTGAAAGTGAATTCTCCAAATCCTTCCTTCCTTTTTAAAACCCAAGGACAGCACTGCAATACAGGACTGCTGAAACATTTGAGCTTTCCCTCTAATCTACACTTCAGCTTTAAATGTCATGAATTAAAGTAATTAAGATTAATGGAATTAAGTTCTGAGCAAGACAAGGCGTGCAGGCTGTGAACCTTTGCTTGTATCTTTCACTGTACTGTGTAAGGGATATTAGGAGCACTGAGTGGATTCCCATGAAATAAATGTGTGTACTTATACTCACTACTGTTTTTTGCTTCTTTTTGAAGCAAAATCTGAGCAGCACAAGCTATTTTAGACACCAGAAAATACTGTAAAGGGCAGAATGTTAATAGATGTATTAAAACTGAAAGAATTGCTTTTGCAAACTGATTATTTTGCAGGATAGTTTCTATATCTTTAAAAATACATATTTTTCTCTTTAGCAGACTGCCAAATGCCTCTTAACATGATCTTTTTGCAGTGTCAAGGAGGAATTTGGGCAGGTAGAAGGTCTATTTGTTGCTTGTTAGCCAAAATGTATCCCTTGCCATGCATGGAAACGTACAGGTTGAGACAGATTAAATTTCTAGAAAACATCAAGAGTGGAGAGATGACAGAAAAGTGGGCTGGCATTAAACAGAAGTTTTAGTTGATAACTGAGGAGTTGTTTATGAAACACTGTTTTGTGTTACCTGTGTGTGTGTGTGTGTTGCTGCAGTGTGGTTTTATGTGGTGCTGGATGCTGCACTGGTGTGAATTCACACTGTAACATACGTGACCTTAGGGGGCCCAGTGCTGTCCAGAGGATAAAAACCAGTTGCTAGCACATCTTCTGGCTCGTGGAGGATTCAACAATCCACTGGGTTTTTGAAAATATGGCTCCTTTCAAGTGGGAAAATGAGCAGAAGATAATTACAATCCTTTTGGTTTTCCCCCAAGGGAGCGCACACAGCAGTTCTTGTGTCTGTGAGAGCGACAGATTAAGATTTTCTGAGGAGTTTGAGAGTGTTGTCACAGAGGCATTATGGAAAGCATGTTTTGCCATGTGAGATTTATAATAACCCTCTAAGTGCTTGGTACATTTGGGCCTGCTGGGTTTCAACACAAGCCCTGTGGATGGCAGTGACAGGAGGGGGTGATGTTATCGTGCCCACAGGGCAGGGGGGACACTCAGCGCGGGGGACTGGCTGAAGAGCTGTTGGTACCAGAGCATCCACACTTTGCAAATATCCCTCCTGTCTCCCAGGCAGCCCTGCCCACTGTGGGGCTCAGAGCCCCCAGGGAGCTGCTGCTCATCTCCCAGACTGAGAGCAGACAAGGAGCCTCACTGAGCTCGGAAAGCAGGGCCCCTTTCTTATGACAACTCAACATTTGTGCTCATTTGAACTCTGAGGAAACAGCTTTTTGTTCTCGAGTGGAGCCGCAGCTTTTGCAAAATCTACCCCATTACAGGAGGCACTAAAGGAAAGAAATTAAGAGAAGTAGTAAAGTCATGATGACTGAACAAATTGTTGGGCTCTGTACTTGCTTTCCTCTCATCTTCAGGCTATTATAAAGTCAATTTAAATGGAAAAGTGAGCATGTAGCAACTGTTGTGTGTGCTGAGAGGAAATTGTGTGCTTTCCCATTGATGATGGTGCTTTCAGGAGTGAATCTGTCCCTTTGTGTTTGCAGTGAGCACTGTGGGAGTGCTGTGGTGTCCTTGGCCAAGGAATAGCCATGGAATTGTACTTGTGTCTGCTGGTGTTACCTCATGCTGCCTTCATTCCCTCCCGTCCAGGGTACGGGGATATCACAGGGAGGGAGGTTCTTTCAGGGCTCAGGTGGGTGTTTGAAATAAACTACTTTTCCAGTGTCCAGCTCACTCCTTAAATTACACAGGGACTTGAGATTCCCTATCCTGTTGTCATACTTTCCTGTAGTGCTGATTCATCAGAAAAAGCACATTGTTATAACACAAAAGGGGATGTCAGATGAATTTAATATATGGAGATGATGTTTTGTCTGGTATTTCTGTCTTGTGGCAACAGCTCAGAGCAAAATCTCTCCTAGGCATGGCAGAAATTAGGCTGTGTTAGTAGCTGTGTGTACTGATTTGGACTCCTGAGCTGAGCTGTTTCAAAGTAGGCAATAGTTTTTAATTATTGCAAGAGGGAGAAAACATTTGAGAAAATCAGTGTTGGATCCTGAGGAGCCAAGATTCCAGTGGACTTTCCCTTAATCTGTCAGTGCTTTGGTTTGCTGTCACTGGGAATTCAGTGCCAGCATCCATGATGTGTGAAAAATAATACCCATGAACGTTGTTAAGTTTATTTTAATATTATTACAATATTTAAATGCCATAAATTAGTTGCCTGGGAAGACAAAGTTTTTTAATGATGGTATTTTGATTTTGCATGTCTGTATACTGAAGAAATCCCTATTGGCAGGCACAGTCTCATAGTAAATATAACTGGAGGGCTGCAGAGAAAAGTGGATGTGCAGTAGCAGGAGTGCCAATGTAATTATATTTTGTTCTTCTATGTGGTTACTCTCAGGGGAGAAGGAAGTTGGTAATTAAAGTGATTAGGTACCAATACTGTTGTGGTATTAGCTGGCACACAGGCAGTGCTCAGAGCTGTGTCACTTTATAGTGGAGCTTTGAATATGATTTACTCGAGGTAGAAGTATTTAGAGTAATTAAGGGGAATAAGAGCTTAGCTGTTTAGGGGTAATGATGACTACAGAAGTAGCAATAGTAATGGTGTTTTGGAACACCTGGTGACAATCTGGCCCTCCGTATTTCTGCAAGGGTATAGTGAGAGCTCCTGGTAGTTCTGAAGCAACTGTATTATTTCTCTAACTGACAGATCTTATGCTATCGGGCACCTTATGCTTAACCTCTGGTTGTATTTCCGCTTATTTTTCCCTGACCTTGAGTAAATGATTGTCATTTTATGTTCCAGCCAAAGTCCTTGAAATGTTCCTCTCCAGAAAGGGACTCAATATCGCTGTGCTGTTCCCTGAAGATTGCTGGGTACTGTGAGGGTGGAAACCATTTGCTATTACTTAATGAAAAAATGTCCTCCATAAATCACCTCTTCAAGTGGAGCTCACAGTGAAACAGCATGAGTCTTTAGCACTGCCAGCACTCTAATAGACTTATATATCCTGGGTACTCATTATTTGCTGGTTGTTAATTATAGAGTGTGTTTAAGACAGGAAATCTGGTGTGCTTCTTAAGGAAAAAGCAGCATGCCCCATCCTACAGATGAGAGGGAGAGGGAGTGGGCAAAGGAGGGGAAGGAAATGTCTTTCAGTTTAATTTAAAGGAATGGACTATGTACTTCATCAACAATGAAACACATCCAGTGTTTTAATACATGTAATTGTCTGGGTGTTTTTACTTTTTACCCCTCTCTTCTGAGGCTAAAGGATTTTAAGACCTCTAGAAAGGTTATTGCTGAGGCAGTTTGGGTGCATCTTTGGGAGATTTTGTTTGCCATTATGGTGAAAATAAACTTCTTTGTGTAGATGTGTGAAGGATGTCCCTGGGGGGGAAAACTGGAGCTCTAAGATCTTTATGCAGCTCCCTGCTTATTAGCTCAGTTAATCTAATTAAGTGGTTTACTACTCTGACTTCACACGGGCATGAATCAGAAGCAATTCATCTCTGAAGTCAGTTGTGTGCAGTCATTACCCCGGTGGTGGGGAGGTGAGGCTGAATCCAGTGCCTGTGAGATCACCTCTACTCCCTGCTCCAGGAGATCACATTCCAATGTATGTCACTGGCTAAAGTGTATAAATAGCTTTACAGCAAGGATTGACAACTCAAGTTTTCCTTCCTTCAGGCAACTCTTTTACCGGCTGCTTTCTATTTCTGACTTTCTGCAAGGTTTCATTTTCTTCCTGTCCATGGCACAACTTCAACAGGGAGGCCAAAGGGCTCTGCCAGCAGAGCCACTTGCTGCTGTTGGGGACTCCCTGTTCTGTCAGGGAGTGGCAGGTTTTGAACCCACTCCAACAGGAGACAATGCCTGATGCTCCTTGCCTGCTTTCCAAGCTGCCTTACAGAGGGAAAGACCTTCTCCTTTGGCTGAAAGACTCCTGTTGGAGAGGGAAGACACAGAGGGTAAATGGGAAAGACAGGAAAGGTGGTGCTCACCTGGTCCTTGTAGCCAGGCTTAGTCATTCAGCTCTTTGTATTTGTTATCAATAACAATAAAAAGCCACGGGTTAGTTATAAGTAAGGTCACACATAATCTTGGAAAGAGTGAAATGCTTAGATCTGGGGGAATGGAAAACTTGCTGCTCTGTTGGAGATGTTCTGTGTGATGCTGTCATACCCATGGAAGCAAGGAAAATAATTGGAACAACAGAAGTTTCTCTTGATTTCTTGCTGGCTAATGATCCTCATTTGTCAAAATGTAGGAGGGAGAGACAGCATTCCTTTCCTCAGGAAAAATCTTTTTGTATCTCAGATCCTGATAGTGTATACACACATTGTCCATTTAGTCTCAGAATTTTCTTCTATACATTCCTGGCTCCTCTCAGATATTGTTGCACGTGGAAGGTGCTTGAAGCCCAACTCTGTTCTGCTGGAATGGTCTGCATCCTGTCCAGCCTGTGCTGTGCCTTGGAGCAGAAAGGAGCTGACATAAAACTGACTGCAGGCTGTCTCTGTGGCAGATCCTTGTCTTCCTGCAGGACGTGGGCTGTGCAGAGTCCAGTGGCTCTATGACACCAGGAAATCTGCAAAAGTATGGCTTATGACTGGAGTGCTAATTAACATAGGGAGTTCTTTCATATAGTGGTTTTATTGTACTACAGGCTTTAATAAGGCTAATTACATGCAATTTATATCAATAACCTGTCAGGATTGAAGACCAACAGTGTTAGAGAACTTGTATTAGGAGCCATTATTTCCTTAGGAATACTTGGCACCTTTGAAGGCATCCTTTTTTTGAGATAATTGATGTCACATAGCCATTATGTCATTTTTATTGATGTTTAAATGTATATTTATATTTACAGCATAAAAACTTTATAATTTTGCAGGAGGTGAGTGACTTCCCAAAGTGTTTTAAGTAGGGGCCCTGGCATAGCTGGAGATCAAGACTTATCTCCAGCAGAAATGGTGGAAGGAAAACTTTTCCAATTACTAAGAACCTAACTTAAAAAAAAAAAAAAAAAGGGAAAGAAACCCACCACCCCAAATAAACTGTTGTAATACACCAGGATTTCTGCATCTGGTTCTGGGTGACCCTGTAAAACAGAGACATGGAATTAACTGGAGAGAGTCCAGCAAAAGGCCACAAAGAGGAGGAACTGCAGGTCTGGCTTTGGAGGAGAAGTTGAGAGCTGCAGGACGTCAGGCAGGACAGCAGGCTCTGGGGGAGGTTTTATCACTGTGTGTGAATACCCCAGGTGGGTAATGCTGAGGGGCTCAGGCTCCCCTCAGTGGTGCCCAGTGCAGTGGGCACAACCTGAAGTAAAATTAAGCAATCTGGAAATTGAGTAACCCATTCTAGCTGGCCCTGCTTTGAGAAGGGAGACGATCTACATGACCTCCAGAGGTTCCTTCCAGACTCTCCTGTGACTGAGATGGCTCTACCTGGTGCTTGTCCATCCAGCTCTGAGATATCAGTGCAAAGATACTTGGTTGTATTTTTATTCTCTCTTTACACCTATTTGTTTTTTCACCTTTCAGTGTTGATTTTAGACAGAAAATTGTCAAGGTCATGTTCTGACCTAAGACTGTAGCACCATGCTGCTAATCAGAGGTCATTCATGCCTCCTGCTCCATAGTTTGCTTTTTCTGAAGAGCCCTCCTCTAAATATTTTTATTGCTTTATAGCACTGATGAAGAGAGGGAAGCTTGGCCTGACAGTTCAAGAATGGCAGTTCTGTATTCAGACAGGCACCAGCTGTACAACTGCTGCTGATTGCCTAAGATTTCTGTAAAAAAAAATAAATCCCAATTTTGTAGCAATTTTCTATGACCTTTGCTTACTCTTCACCTCAGTGTTGGTTTCCAGATGCCTGGACTCAGCTCCAGTGGTTGAACTGGAATGTGTCTGCTGCCTCAATCAGCACCATTAGCTTACCCTCTGTAAGTGAGGGGGTGCTGGCTCATTTTGGTGGGCAGAGCTTACCTGAGCCAGCTGGGCTGTTCCAGTGGGGGCTCTGATCTCTGATGGACTGCGAGGGTGAGCAGTGACTGCTGCTGGTGGAAGAACAAACCTTGCCCTGTGTCCCTCCACCACCACATAATCACTGCAGGAAAGCCTCTGCTTCCCTGTCTCATAACCAGATGCTGTGCTGCTGGCAAATTCATGGAGGTCAGAGCTGTCAGAAGGCGAGATGGAAGCTTTGACAAAGCACAGAGGAAGGGTTCTTACTGCTGAAGCTGGTGCTAGGCTGGGCTGGCTTTGCTGTTTGTCAGTGCCCACGTGTCACTGTTGTAACGCGGACACATAGAAGAACCACACGGAGTCCAGGGTCACTAGAAATGGTGGCATGAGCCCCTTTAATGATTTTTCCCGAGGTTTTTATATGTTAATTTTGCAAGAAGTGAATTAAATGGCATAAAGTAATTGGTTCTCTGGCCATCCACCCCTCAAGAGGCTTGTCCCAGCTCTAAGATGTCCATTCCCAAGTGTTTTTCTAGTTGAGACCATAACAATGTTTGCAGAACAAGCTGCAGGTGGGAGATAAAGGAACTTAGATTACAGAAGCTGTAACACTCTTTCATAGTTTCTGTGAGAACAGCAGAGCTCTCACAGGATGCAGAAAGCAGAAGAATTTCTCTGCTAAAGGCTTTTCAGCATCTACAGCCATGCCCTTGTGAGGTTTGTGTGAGTTACTCAGCCCTTCGCCTTTGCAGTGCTCTCTCTCTCATGGGGTGAAAGGCTCTGAACAAACATCCCTGTGCCCATGTGGGACACGCTGTGCTCTGGGGGCTGTCAAACCTGCGAGCTCCAGCTCTGACCTCAGCCCAGGAGTCCCTGCCCGAGGTGGTGACAGCCCTGCGAGGAGCTGGAGTGGCCAGGGCTGGCAGGGTCGGGGTTCACCCCACTTTGGAAAGCTGTGCCTGATAGTTGGCAATGCATAATAGCCTCCTAAAGCAATTCTTCTGGCAGTATTTGTGCAGGGGCTGTTATTTGCAGCCTGAGTTCCTGAAGGCATGCTGGAGATAAGGAGACTGCAATAATCACGTGGCACAGGGAGCAGCAAGGAATAAACTCTCCTCTCCTGTGAGTGCGGAATTTGGAAAGGTCAGGCCAGGTTGGGAAATGAAAATGTGCTGCAGGGAGAGAAGATGGAGCAGAGCCTTGTGGCCTGCAAACCCTGCTGGAGGAAAATGTGGTGTTTTGCACTCTCTGTGGCTCTGCTCTCTTCCCACCCAACCAACCAGAGCCTGCTTACCATCCCACAGCAGAGTCTCATTAAGTTGAAGGGTTCAGATGAAAATTAATTCATGTTCAACTTATTTCTTGTTGACAAAAATGACACCTCTGTAAGGGTAACATAATCCATCTTCTTCCATTTTCTTCTCAATAAAAAAGATTTAAAAAGGTCTCTTGAAATGTTTTGGATGCAGGCAGTGAAGTAGTTTGCTATCACCACAAGGAGGCTGAGGATCCTTCTGCTTTCTCCTGTGCTTTGTATTGTCACAGCCTTTGGAGATTACCCAGAGCAGAGAGAGGCTGGTACGGCTGATGTGGCATATACTGATTCTCTGCAAAAAAGAAATATTTGTCATGTTCTGACAAACTCACAACAGACAAATAAGAAATGTGCTTTTTCTAACTGAAAACACACTGAACATCAGCTAGAGCCCAGCAGGCTTGAGATCTGAGTCTCCTTTTAAATTTTCCTCAGAACAAAAAGATAAAATGAAAAATACCTTTTTTTCTGTTTCCCAGGGAAGCAGAGATTAGGAAAAAAAAAGCCCTATCCTTCTTTTTCCATAAACTCTTCCTGAACATGCTTGAAGCATTGGAAAAATTAGTAGGCATATGATAAATGGCCCACGAGCAGCAGATGCAGTAATCTGTGTGCCTTTCTGAAATAACTGTCTTAAGGGGAACTTTTATGTCGTTATTTCTTAGCCACTCTGGTTATCAGAATGGCTCTGCACAGCAGCATATATCATGCTTTTATTTTAATTAAACATATCTCAAAGAAGAGCTTGTAAAAACGTAGCCAGAGGTATTTTATAGGATTTGAACCTGAGGTCATTTTGTTCTATTCATCTCATTTGCATTCAGGAGCTTCTCCACGTTCTCTGTGAGCTGAGGGTTGTGGGGCACAGGATGGGTAAAGACCATGGTTTGTGCAAGGGGGCAGTTTCTACATCAGTGGACTTCTTTTTACTGCAGCTGCTATATAACACTTATATCATCCTTTACAAGGGAAGAATGGCCATTTATTTTAGGAATTTTACCATTTCATTTTCCAAAGCAGGTTAATGTATTTTCTCAAACATCTTTGGTCTACAAGCTGTGTCTGTATTTTCCTTAGTGACAACCCCAGTCAGCCCTCTCAAGCACTAAAGAGTGCAGTTTTGATTATGCTGAAACCTTAATATTTCTAGAATCATCTTTTAACAGTGTGTTCTGGTTTATTCCTTGGTAGCAAAGAGTCAGATGAGCAAAGTGCCCAGTTCCTAAGAATTATCTGGGAGACAGCTGAGTGCAGTAGTTTCAGTACAGGGTAATATTGAAGTAGATTGGCTCAATGGAGCTTTAGTGGAAGGAACATTCATAAAGGGATATGTGAGAGAGTGTATTAAATGGACTTGTGTCAGGATTCATTTGTTATATTTACTAGGGATTTGCCTGCTTACTACACAAGTACCCTTTATTACTCTACTGAATTTAGGCATCATCCACTCCTTGGGAAGATAACTTTTTTCCTTTTGTGTCTGCTGCAATTTACTATTTATTCTCTTCCATCTGCTATCAAACCCACAACTGATGTATTTTTCTATCAGTGCTGTGGTGCTGCAGATCGAGAGGGTATTTCAGTGCAGTGATTTCTGTGTGGGGTATTGGCAGCTTGGCTGCCTCCCTCGGAGAAATCCAGGTGACATTTCACAGTAGGATTGGTGGCTGATGTTTGTGACATGAATTTGTGAGGATAGGAACTCGTCAGTTGTGTGATCTTTTGACAGAGAAACTTCATACAGACCTTGTATTAGCTTTTAGAGCAGTTTTTGCAAAAGACACCACGGGATTAACGCTGAGGTGTGAGCTGTCTGCTTCCCACGAGAGATTTCCATGTTCACTTAAATGCAGAGAAGAGATTCTTTCTTCAAACTACAGCACTGTGCAACCACTGGTGACCTTCACAGGGCTTCGTATGATGATGGTGAGGGCTGGGAGATCAGTCACTGTGGGAAAAATGCCTCCTTCAGGCACATATATTTTATTTTATTTCTAAGCTTGAAAGTTAAAAAATGCATATACATTTGGAAAGCACTTTGGGTGTAATCTGTACAGTGTATAAGACAAACAGATACATATTTTTGTCCCACTACAATCACAGATATCCTTCTAATCCATATTATTTTAGTTGCTTGCTATTATAAAATGTGAAATAAATCTTTAAAACCTGAATGTTTCTTATGCATGAAACTCTATCACAGCATGTATAGGTTCAGGAATCTAAATTCTGGATAACCCAGAGGTTTTGGGATATTAGAGTTGATTTTTTTCACAGGTGGAGTTATATTTATTCTGAAATCTTACAGAAATGTGATATGATTACTCTTGATATAAAAAATATTCTCCAGTGATAGAAAGACAGTGTTCAAGACCGACTGGACATAGCACTTAGTGCCATGGTATGGTGATCAGTCAAAGCTTGGACTTGATGATTTCTGAGGTCTTTTCCAGCCTAAATGATTCTGTGATTCTGAATTTGCATATTCATAGCAAGTGTAGGCTTAGACCTGCAAAGTTAGCACTGAACTGTTAGTTTTTCTAAATAATGGTTACCCCTTCATGAGATATAGCTGTTTCCTGTTTATTTTGAATGTTATAGCTGTGTTTTAGAGCTTCTGCAACTAATTCATCAAATAGCATTTGAAATATATAAAGTTTCTATATGTAATCTAGCAGTTAATAGGGTGTTCATGTGTGATCACACAGGTGTGTATGTTACAGGCGGAGGGGAAAATGTGGGAACCACTGCTACCGAGCTGATCTAATCCTGTCCTGAATTTTAGTCACCTTGTCACCACCTAATAATGCTGTAGCATGCCGTGGAGGGCTCCTGTTGCTGTGGTTTGGGGGTATCTTGTGTATCACAATGAGATTCTGTGTTAATGGTGCCGTTTCTCCTGCTGCTGAGGGCTTCGTTCGAGGCTCTGGTCACTGCACAGGTCCCCTCCAGCTTGGCTGCAGTGGCAACAGGGCTGCTGATTCCAGAAAGCTGGAACTGGGCCAGCCCAAGCTGGGAGAACACCTGGGTGTGACATTCAGCACAGCCACTTCTTCTCAAGTGAAGAGAAGCAGGGCTGTGCTGAAAATGTTTGAAAAAATGTCTATTCCTCCCTGCAACTTATACAGCATATATTGTTCCACTGGCTATTGGGTTCTTACCACCTTCTCAGTAATCTGTGTGAAAAGGGATTGAAAATGCAAATAACTTCAGACAGCTCAAGCTGAAGGAGTGGGGAGTTTTTCTGAGCCATTAATACTGTTCTGGGTAGAGG
The DNA here is from genome assembly GCA_013399225.1 of Rhipidura dahli. Classification (NCBI taxonomy): domain Eukaryota; kingdom Metazoa; phylum Chordata; class Aves; order Passeriformes; family Rhipiduridae; genus Rhipidura; species Rhipidura dahli. The sequence goes on along the minus strand of VXAC01006915.1, from coordinate 373,718 downwards.
CTTATCTGGCACTGGGTTAAGAATGCACATCACAACACTCCCTCACAGTACCTCTGGCTTCTGCTGGCAGCAAGCTGGACTCCTACACCGCTTTTACCTTGTTTAAAAAAGAAATCTAATTGGTCATTAAACTGCATTAGCATCTGTAATGAGCCCAGGCATCCCTTTTCAGCTTTTTTCCTTGCCTGTCTTCAAGAAGCCCCTGTCGGCCTCTTTGATGTGAGTGTTAACAACACAGCAATGTAGTTAAACGCAAAATTTTGTTCTAAGACATGGTACGATTAAATTTTAATTAATCTTGTCATTTATTCTGATCCCTCAAAAGAAAATGAATCATTTGTCTGCAATATTTACTAGTGTACGGATTTATTTGAAGTCTCAGTGCTTCTGTGTTAAAATGAATAATTTTTTACTTACTAGAGGAAAACACGTAGATGTGATATAAAGGCAGCGATACATCAGTCTTCATGTTTAGAACCTTTTGCAACTTGAATATTGGCCTTTTTTCACTTATTTCAGTGTATCCTCATTTTTCTTTCCTGTTATTACCTGATTTCGTGTGAAAATTTTTTCATGTGGTTCTTTTTCTTAATTCATTAGATTTGGCATGGCTATTTATTGTATCATCTTGGCATCTGGCTAGTGTAGCTCCTTTGAAACAAACAATGTGCTTGAACAAACCCTTATAAAATTAACCCTTTTGATCTAAGCAGGCAGGTGCATGTACAGTATGACTGCAATACTTGCTCTGTAAAACTTATTTAGCAAAAGTAAAACATTTTTGTGCTCTCCCATTAACCTGTTTTCATCCAATGGAGCATTTAACAGCATTTTCAAAACATTTTTAGAATTTGTTATTTTTACATCTTCTAGCACATTGTGCTGTCAAAGGCAGTGTCTCTTAACTGGAGAAAAAAAAAAAACAAAAAACAAACCCCAAACTAAAAAGAGCTCTGCAAACCTGCAATATAAATAAAGCATTTCAGTCTTATTTGGAAAGCTGTAAATCCCTGTAGTCTCACATATGTTCTAGGGGAAGTTATAAATCCCTGTGCAATTGCTGCTGCTCCAAGCCTCACCTGAGCTGCTCAGACTCTTTAGTGCAATGTACAGGAACTGTGGTTTGTTCATGCAGGAGTGACCAGTGGCACATGAAATTCAGAATTTACGCCAATGATCAAAGGCTGAGAGGCACAAATGTGCCCAAGGCCTTCATTCCCAGTGTGTTTTGGAAGTGGAGCTTCATTATTCTTTCTGCAGTAACTGACTTTGGGGTAAATGAATAAAACTGGTTTTCCCTGCTGCAGGGCATTTCACACCCTGTGTCGTGGCCTCAGCTTTCAGGGTGCTGTTTGGACTTCAAGTGGGCATAAAGATCTATACCAGAAGTATGTCTATCCTATGGTCAGAGCATAGAAAGTCCTGCATGTTTTTGTCTGTGGTTTTTTAGGTTGATTTGGTTGGTCTTTTTTTTTACTTTCTCTGTCATATTGTCAGATTTTTTTTTTTCTTTTTTATCTATGAATTCTATCATTATTATTCTGCTCAGTGAGGGGTTTGGGGTTTTCCTTAATGATTTACAGCTGTTCTGTGTGAGAAGGGAGAGACATGCAAACTAAATACACAAAAGATCTATGTTTTAATAACAAAATGCCAAGGAGTGTTACAGCCCTGTTGCAATACCAGTACTCCCAGCACAGGCCTCATGCATATATTCATGATATGAGACCACCACGTGGGAGAAGCACTATGAGCAGGGGGGAGAGAAGATGCATATTGATAAAACATGTCACAAACTGTGAACAGCCCACAGGAAATAGCTAATCTTGGTGGGTATGCTTAACTGAGACAGATTAAAATCTAAATCCACGCAGCTGATGATGTTTTCTATCTTGAAATGTCAACTGGGCAATTGACACTCCTGGTCTCACCAGGAACCTTTGTAAAAGACATTGTGGAGGGTGTCTCCCATACATTTTGTTTAGAATGGACATTTATGGCTGGTCATTGACCTTGGGATTCCATTAGCAGTAACGAAGGGTGGCAGTAATGCCTTGTGCCAGCACCGTAAATGATGCATATTCACAGATGAGAGCAGTGCCCTGCTCCTCGCCGGGCTGGGCTGTCTCACAGCACCCTCCCTGCACTCCTGGTTCCAGCAAGGTAAAAGGAAGCAGTCAGTGACACCAACAACAGTGGCACTGCTTTGGAAATATTTTTAGTTTACAAAGTGTTGGAGTTCTACTTTTTCTGTTTCCCTTCTTCCCTTCTCTCCCTTTTCTGCCTCCTCTCTTTGGTAAAACATAAGACAAAGTTTCTAATTCTCTACAGAGGACAAACTCTGTTTCCTAATCACATCTGAGTTCACTTGAGGGCTGTCAGAAAGATATATCACCAAGTACAATAAAATGTTTCCAGAACGCCCTTACACTAAAATGTTTTAAACTCCAGTTATTTGTAGAGTTTCAAACTGGCTCTGGGTGACATTCATTGTACCAGAAGCATGGTGTGTTGTGTTGAAGGATCAACAATCACAGAATGATTTGTGTTGGAAGGGAACTTAAAGATCATACAGTTCAAATCCCCTGCCACAGGAAAGGACAACATCTCCAAGCTCAGCCAGTCCACCCCAGTGAGCAGGAATTCAAGCAAAGGTGCCAAGGAGGAAATCAGACTCAAGTACAAAGTATGCAGGGGGTGGAAGCAGGGAAAGGTGACCAGAGGGGAATACACAGATACTGTCTGCATGATTGAGAAAATCATCCCTGTGGCTCTCATGGTTATTGTTCTTATTCCTCTTTGGTGGGACTTGGGGCTGGTGAGAGCCCAGAGAACTGTGGAAGAAAATGAAATCAACTTCTCCATTCTATGACTTGCCCATCCCCCTGACATTTTTAGTTTCTGATAAGGAGAAGTCCTGATGCTTTAAGCTAAACCCAGTATCAGCAATAATCAGGCTGGCTCATATATGATGGAAGATCGAGAGAGAAAAACTAAACCATATTCTGAGCTGCAGACACTCAGTTTATGGTAGTGGGTCACTGAGAACAGAATATTGCACTCCTTGTTATCATAATTGGATTTAACCTAAGACAATTTTTGATTCTCTTGATTTTCTTCCCTATTCCAAATTAATTAATTATTAATGTGAGAGGTTTTGTATGTGTATAGGGCATGGGTGTGGTGTTTTTTTCTTGTTGGTTTCTCATATAATCAAATATTTTCAATATGTCCCAGCACGTAAAATTTCACTTATTTAATATCAGTTTGGTAAAAATATGTATATGTATAGATGCATATACTTCAAAGAATATTCTCTAGATAATGCTTCAGTCTAATCTTCCTTGAAAGGATATAAGCAAGTACCTAACTTGAGTCTGTGAGCTGCTCTTGAGTTGTGAACAAATGAAGTTATGAGTTTCACATTTGAGTGACTTTTATTAATTGTTTGTCTCTCCTGTCTGTACTTGGATATTATTTGCCTAGAGAAAATAGCTCAGCAAATATTTGTTTAGCTTAAAGACTAGCAAATTGCATAGTTCTATCAAATTCACCTAAACCCACTGATTTTTCTTGCCCTCCTTTCCATCCTTGTTATGCAAGTTGTTTAGCATGAAATAACAATTTTTTGATAAATCACTAGAAGACCCAAACAATTGGCATTGTCAGCACATTAAAACCATAAACACAACAGGCAGTCAGGCTTTAGAAAGTACATTGTTTTCTTAGTAGAATAGGTTACAAATAAAAACAATAAAAGTTGACCACTGAGATTTCATTGAGCCGTGGCAATGCTGGCAAAAGGATGGAAGTTTTAAAGGTCATATTGGATAACTCTTATTTTTAAATGTAAAGTCACCTGAAAATCACACATTTCCTTGAGAAAAGAAAGTTTGCCTTTGGAAATGAGGCTTGCCAACCTTTGTCGTTATACCAAGCTGAAAAAGCCATTTGGAACCCCCTAGAGACTCAAAGTTTCCCTTTCAAAACAACAGAGGGAGAGAAAAGAGAAGCTGCCACCACCCAAGCAGCAAACCTCACCCATGCTCTGTTGTCCAGCAGCTTTGCCACCAAAAAAATCCTTTTTTTCCTGAGTCAGAAGGATCATTTCTTCTTTTTTGGGAGGCTTTGGAGCATTTCTGATGGGATGGGTTCTGCTCCCAGCCAGCTGTTGGTGGCAGTGGGGCTGGATCATCCGATGGCAAATCTCAAGATCTTGTGGAGCATCTTCAGCCAGGGCTTGGAGCAGATGGGGCTGGAGGTGCCCTGAGCACAGTGTGGGGACAGCCTTGTCTTGGGACAGGTTCACCTGCTTTAGTGAGGGTTCATTCAGAGCACCTGTGGAAGGAAGTGTGAGGAGACAGCAAAAAAAGGCAAATGCTGAGCTCTTCTTTGCCACTGAACTGGAATGTGGCACCCCAACCATCTATAAAGACTGTGCTGTAAATTAGGTGCAGCTTTTTTAGTATCTTCTCTCATGGAAGGAGCCAAACCTTTTCAAATCCGAGCCTGCTGAAGGCATCTAAAAGACCCTTTTCTACTCAAACAAGTTTCTGAAAAAGAGCTCTCTGGTAACCACTCGATGTATCTGTCTAGTATTTTGTAATTTCTTTAATGCATGTTGACAAAAAAGGTTGAACCTTAAGGTCCCCTGATATATAATGCTCCAGTGCAAGCTGGGTGCCTCTGGGCTTGCACCTCTGACTCTGGATTGAGTACTAAAGGTCCCCATTAGAAGTGGAAAATAAGAAATGCTATCCAAGGTTTAGCTGTGCTGTGCTGGAGTTGGGATGTGAGGCAGAGCACAGGTAGGCCAGAGTTGCTCCCATATTACACACAGGGAAACTCTGACTTTTTGTCTGACCAAACCCTCCAGGAGGGTGGAGCACACTGGGTACTCTTCTTCTTTTTAGTATTACCCAACATTAAGTCAATCCCTTTTCCAACAGACACTGGCTGCATGCATCCTTGGCTCACTTAATCTTAGCTGATTTCATGAAAAATAAAATATTTAGTATTAGTTTCACATTAAAAATATTTTCTTAGTTTTAGACAATATTTGTAGCACATTTTCTCTTTTAGCCTACAGAACAGTACTTAAGTGGGTAAAGTTTTATCATGGCATGCTAAAAACTGGTTTATTACTGTGACTTTATTTTCTGCATAGTTGCATACTGAGATTTGAAGAAATATCTTTACTCTTAAACATAAATATATTCACAAGATAGATATTCTCCAATTATTTGCTCTTGACATGTATGTTTTTATTAATAATTTGGCAATTAAGTGAAAAGTACCTCTTCATCTTGTAAAACTTAAAGCAACAACTAATTAAAGCAGTAGTTCTGTTCTATTTGAAGAACAGTTATTCCTTTTGGAGAGTGTTGCAAGCCTCAGTTTAAAGTAAATTTACAGTGTTTTCTGTTTATAAAACTGAAGTGCTCCGTTCTGAGGTCCTAATTTGAAGTTCACTGCAGCAGCTGGGGAGTGGTGGGGGCAGTGGTGCTCTGGGAGCCCAGGGACACCGAGGGAGGCACCTCTGAGTGCAGCATCATTTTCTTTTTGAAGATATGTTTTTAATTTGGTCTTTTCATAAAAAAAAAAAAAATATGTTGCTCGTGCTTGCAATTGCAAGTTAGAGTACTGTGAAGCATCAAAAGTTTGGAGAAGCTTCTCTAGAAAATATTTTCTGCTGGACAGTGTAATTGTGGTGCTACAGCAAAGCTGGGTTTTTTGCAGCTTGTCATTCTCAGAGAATGCTGCCTCTGAGATACTGCTCAGAATATGAGAACATCCAAGGAGCTGGGTTTCATGTTTCCATTTGAATTGTCAAAAGAATCCCGTAACTTATTTTTTTATTAAAAAGTTAATTAAAAAGTTTATTAAAAAAAATCCTGAGCAACTTCTTCAGTAATGAGAAAATCTGCTCATTAGGGTGTTTCTGCTTTGATTCTGCAGTTTCTGTGATTTGGAGTCAGCTACCCAAAACTTCAGTCTCATTAACACTGAGGAAAACACAATCTTTTTCTCAAGTGATTAGCTATAATCAAACATTTAAATAGTCTACTACCATTTTCCTGTTAAGGATGACTGCTGGCTTGGTTCTGCATAAAATCTTTTGATTAGATGCTTTTCTGTTCTTTAAATCCAGGTACCTCTCTGTGCATCCTTATCCAGGAAGACCACAGCAGACTTTATAACAAAGTTGTGTACCTGGTTTAGAGCAAGTATTAGGAAAAATTAAATTTATTCTCTCTTAACTGATCGAATCCTCCTGTTATTGATAAATGTGTAACACTTAAGCAGCTTTGCTTTGCAGTATTGCTTGAGCTGAAGCTCATTCTGCTTTTCATTTTTAGTGGGTGAAAAACTTGGGAAATAAATGTCTGATAAGAAATTACGTATAACCCAGAAATTTGTTATACTTCTTCTTTGCTTCATGGATTCTGACATTCCCTAGGAAAAGTAAGATTTAAAGATATCATATAGATACTGCTGTCTCTGATAGTGATGTATTCAGATGTCACTCTCATCAGCCATTTTTAATGTAAAATATTTAGTTTTAAATGACGTCAAAAGTAAAAGTTTAATAGTTTTTATTTAAATGAAAAATATTACCCTTGCATCTGCAATTTCACACATGACCATAAGAATGAAATTTAGGCATAGAAGAAAAAGGGGAGATAGTCTGAGAAAGTACCACGAGGTAACAAACCAATTTAATGTCATCAGTGCAGAAAAAAGGAGGGAAAAAGGCAACCCTGAATGTTGAGAAAAGAACACAGTCCACATGCACACTCTCTGGAGTGAAGAGACTCTGCTCGTAGAGGGGTCACAGAAGACAATCCAAGTGGGAAAGATTTAACTTGTTTGGTTTATAACATCTTATTTAGCCCATCAGCTGGCTGAAATGAGTAATTTTTTCCTGAAATGTAGTTTATTACTTATAAATTTAGAAATGTATAATGAGTGAGTGTTTGGTATTCTCTTAGCCCTGCCTACCCACTGCTGCAGTAAAGGGAAGCTCCACTGCAGTGGTCAGCTGGAATTTTCAGGATGTAACCAAATGCTCTAAAGAAATGATGCCATTCCAACAGAAAGCAATTGGTTGTAGCTCACCTGTGTGGAGAAAACAGTGGGTACCAGAATCAAATCAGAAATTTTTTTCTATTTTATTTAAATAAGGGCACTTCAGTACACGAAATTCATTGCTACATATACAGCAAATTCTGCTTGTGTTAACTGAAAAATCAGTTCAGGTCTTAGATATTTGTAAAAATAAAGGAGAGAGGTAGGATGAGGCTTGTACAAATTATTCCTCCTCTTCTTTCCTGACATTTCAGCCCTTGTTCTTAAGATTTTTCTCTTTAACCTAAACAACTCCTTTATATCAAGGAGTTTATCCTTCACTGTCACAGATGCTGGCATGGAATTCAGCTAAAGAAATCGATTTAGTGTTTTTTTAAAGGAGAAAAATTAGGCTGGCTTTACAGAGAAAACATTTAATAAGGATAAGAAATAAAGTCAAAGCACAGTGTTTGTCTCTAACTGACCAGAAATAAGAGAGTGGTTGACATGAAAAAGCATAAGGCTGCTCTATTTCTTGGTTCTGAATGACCACTGTCAAGTTGTATTTGGTTTTAATTACACCTTAGTAAGAGTTTTTACAAAACCCAGTGCAGTTCATAGAATAACTAAAATAAATTCTTTCTTGAAGTGTTTACAGCCAAAATCTCATAGCTTGAATGTAAAATATAGGAACTTGAAATTTAAATTATGCAAAGGCTTGAGCTGGATATTACTTTTCTAATAAAATTCAATAGATTGTTCAGCTGAGAGGAAAGATAAAGGAATAATAAATGCTCTTGTTTTACTTAGGGGTTTTGTACTTGAAGCTCCCCTGGGATGGTTTTTGTTATCTTCAGTTTTTCTGTGTTTTCTGTATTTATATCAGGCAATGATTGAGGGAATCACATGTGAACAGAACTGTCTCCTTAGTTTGTTTTTGGCAGGGAAAAGGAGCTTTGTGTTGTGTGCTCACCTGCAGTCCTGCTGAGGGGGTCTGTAGCAATTGCAGGGAAGGCAGTTTTGCAACACTTCTCACTTGAGAAGATGCACTCATTTTTACATGAAACTCAGGCATTTCTCACCTATCAGGACATTTTCCTTGCCTTAGAATATCCTGAGCTGGAAGAGACCCACAAGGCTCACCAAAGTCCAACTCATTTACTGTAGAACTGAGTCACTGACACAGCTGATGGCTTTGTCAAGGTTGCAGAATACATTCAGGATGGAGCCAGGAATTATGCCAGGAACTGCAGCATCCAATGCTTTTTTTTTCACCCTAGAGATGGTGGATACGAAATTGGAACCAGTCCAGGATGGGAGTAAAAGTCCCCATTGCTTGTGGTGTAAGATCCTTGTGCTTCGAGGCATTTATGCTGCTGTAGTCTGACTGAGAAGTCTTTGTAGTAACTGCATGTCTGGAGAGAAAAGTTTTTCTTCGTTTTTGCTTGGAGGAAAGACATTGTAGTGAGCCTCAAAGGGGAAAAAACCCTATATTCATTTAGGTTGAAGTGCTTCTTAATTCAAATGGTGTGCTACTTAGAGAACTCGATAAGAAGGATTAGAACTGGAAGAGAAAGACATTTTTAAAAGCAAAGCTATTACAGGGTTCATTACTTTATTTATACATTCTCCAAAATCACATGAATGAGGGAAAAAAATGAGGAGAAAAAATACTGGCTTAAGTTCAGAATGTCAATTACTACTTTTTTTAATCCTCTTTTCACAATTTATTTGACATCTTGAACAGTAGCCAAAAAAGCTATTATAACTATAAAACATATTCATTGGTATAAATCTCATTAAGTTGAGCAATTTAATTAAGGTATTGACATGCTTAATTGATATGTGCAAGGAGAGACCATTTTCATATCTAATTTCCATACGTTTTGTGCTTTTAAGAAAACTAGCTCCGTAAAAATGTTATAGATTCAGCTAAGCCCTGTCATCCCAAAGGAGCACTTGCTGCCATTTACCTTGATTTAGAGCCAACTACTCTTCTAAGTGGAGCTCCATTAAATGGATCTGATGTATGTCTGACTCAAACATGCGTCAGCTTCTCTTATGATCAATAGTGGAATATTTATATTAATAAAGCATTGAGTTAATTAAATAAAATAGTCTTCTGGGTAAACTTAAGATACTAGGGGATGGGCAGAGAATCAATATACTCTGCCATTTGAACATTAACTGTGTGCTCTGAAATTTTATGTTACCTTAGCAAAGATGCTTGCAGTGTTGGAGTCTCAGATGCACAGAAACTCCCAGGGCAGGAAGCTCCTAAGCATCCTGGGCAGGATTTGTTTATCAAGTTAGAGAAAAAACAGCAAACAGAAAAGCCTTGGATCTGTTTGGCTTTTGTGGCTTCATTCTGACAGACACATCGGAAATCCTTTCTTCTGGTTTAGGACTGAACACAGTCCACTGGGTGTTTTCCCAGTTGCCTGAACGATCCCAGCATTGCCAGAGAAGGAGCATGTGTGAGAAACTTGCTGTGTTAGGGTTTATCAGTGGTGGTGAAGAGTCACAGGTGCCCTACAAGGACATTTTAAAAACTGCCTTTAGAATGGGTTGGCCACTTGTGAGTGTGTCTGGTTCTGGTGCATTGCATGTTTCAGCCCAAAGCATGACTGTCCTTCAGCCTTTTCCAGCAGCCATCTCCACGGGCTCTGTCCCCACTGGGAGGGAGATTTCTACATGAGTGGGTGACTTTTGACCACCATGGAAACCTACCCCTGTTAGAAATGCACTCACAAGTCTCAGTCACAGATTCACTTCACTGTTGTGCTCTGATAAGCAAACCCTGCTGTCCCTGTGGCACTGCTGCTGTTTCTATAACATGCAGATGGCCTTTGAAAGAAGCAAGTTCCCTCCAGTACTGTTGCAATCCACGGATTCCACTTCATCCTACCTTTTATCTACATTTTAAAGCTTCAGTACAATAAAGTGAAAAATGCGGTTTTTAATCCTGCGGCTTTAATAAACGCCTCACTTTGATAACCAAAGAAGATGCTTGAAAGGCCAAGAAAATCTTCATTCATTATTAATAGATTATTCAATCAGTTTAGAACTTGTTCTAGGTAAATGTGCTTCTGTCTCTTTAGCCAGGGGCACCATGACATTGCTAAAAACACTGATACCTCTTGTCCAGAGGCAGTGGCTGTGTGCCAGAGCCCTCAGTTCCTGCATTCCTGCTTTGCTCATGGGCATGGGGCTCCTTCCTGCTGATGCCTTTCCCTGGTCTTAAAATCAAGAGTCAAACATGGTTAGAAGGGAAAAAAAGGATATTACCTTGGTATTTAATTTAAGAATCCTTAGGTGCACCACGTCCAGGTCGAATGCACCTCCATGCACCCCGCAGTGCCCACCCACCCACAATAGATCTGGTATCACACTGTAGGTGTCACTAATTAGCACATCTATCAAAGATTCCCCAATGAGAGGCTCAAATGAGCCCCCCCTCCCCAAGGAACCTTCCCCTGGATGGTCTATCTATGGTTTGGTTTACAAAATGTGTTCTGGAGAGGCCCTTGGGCTCTGGGCACGCTGATCCCTCACTGCGAAGCTTCTCAAATGTTCAGGCTCCCAGCTTGACAAACAAGTCCCAGAATGGAGGCAAAAAGCACCAAGAATGCAGAAGTTGTAAAAAGGTATAAAGAGGTACAAAAGAAAAGACAAAAAATCCTCATGGCATCACTGCTTCACTCACACCTCTTGGGGTTGGTTTGAAGGAGCTGAGTTGCAGCTGAGGGAATTAGAACGTGTTCATTTGGACCTTCTCTCCTCTTGAAAACCTCCGATGTGTGGGCTGGACTCTGGTCCTTGCTGAGCCTGCAGTGACTGCTGAGCATCCCGTGACCATAACCAGGGGTCAGGATCTGAGGGGCAGATTTCAGTGAGATGATTCTTTGCTGACTTTTCTGGGACAGACACTCTCTGCCATGGGAAGTGACAAAACCAGCATGTAAAGTCACAGGGAGGTAGCATATGGAATAATGTACAGAATTTATTAAAATAATCAGTAGTAGTACTTCTGGGCCATTGCAGAGAGAGGACATTGACATTGTCCTGTGATGTGTGATTTTGACCTGGTTAAAATGCTTCTAATTACCAGGCACTAGGAATAATCTCCCTTGTCTGAGAGTGAATTGTCTTCCAGTTCAGCATTTACTGAAAATACTTGGTTTAGATTCCATTTTTGTAATAATGTAGAACCTTCTGAAGAAGACACATATATGGTGTGTTTAATACTTCAAAAATGCTTCATATATGAAGAAATAAACTTAGGCTCTTATTTAGTATTACTAACCACAGCACATGTAGGTTACATCTGGTAAAAGTTGAAAATATTTAATGTATGTAAAACTACTTCTGTTCCATTATTGTCTTTGGTAAAGTGTCAGTAATGCATCCCAACCCTAATATTTAGTATTTGTTTTGCCTTTTTTCTTTTTCATCATTCTGTGATTCAGAGAGACTGAACAAAGAGTGCAAGCTAGAAAGAGCATTGGAACCATATGTGTTATAGTTGTGTATAATCTGTATTGTAATTGTATAAATTTAACAGGGTGGGATAGGTTTGGATAGAAAACCACTTTCTGTGTTAGCCACAGTTCCCTGGTATTTAGAGATGTCTTTCCACAAATTTAATGTTCAAAGAAAGGAAGAGTGATTGCATCTGAGCTGGGATAAAAACAGGTTCCACAATGAATTCCTTTCTGGAACCAAACAAAAACCTTTGTGTATGGAACTGGGATGCAGAAATTCTTGTATATTTTTTGACTGACTCTTAGTTTGTGTCTCTTGATTGTTGGTTTTCTGCATGACATCTGGAAGTAATGATGTGAATAATATCAGGATGTAAACTTTCCAAGTCTTATAATGAAGTTAAATTTCCTTGTTTGATAAGATAAGACTATTTTTGTCATGTGGCACATGATACCCCTCTAGCTAATTGTTTTTTTCAAACGCTTGCTAAGGAGGTGTCATAAATTGTAAAAACTTTTGGGGTAATAAGTTTTACTGCTGGGCATATTTTCTCCTGGAGACTCACATAACTGTAGTGGACTTTGGAGAAAGTCATCATCATTCCCAGCAGTGACGAAATTAAACCACCCTGGTGAGTGATGTTCTTTGATTTGAGAGTACCTCAACAATGAAACAGCAATGTGTGGAGACATCTCGTTGCTTCCCTTGAAGGCTGCTGTGCAGGAGCTGCTCCTTCCTCTCCCTGGTCAGCTCTTTCACATTTAATTCAACTTTGTGAGCTGACACTGTCAATCTGAAATTCAGCAAGAAGCTGCACAGCGAGTCGGAGCAGAGCCAAGTTCATTTCTGGAAGTGGCTTTATGCAAATGGGCGCTGGTGTGGAGCCCTGGATGATGATGATGCTGATGAATCACAGTAGTGCCCTTGTTCCCCTGTCATCTTCGGGAATAAAGCTCAAAAAACGCCACAAGCATCCTTGAGAGTTGGAAATATCTATAGAGTATTTCTGGGTGTTAGAGGATAAAAAAACGAGTCTGTTTTCAAAGTAGAATCTGGAGGGTTTCGTTATGCAGTGTTTGGGTGGATTCAAGGGACTTAATTCAGCTTGTTACTTGCTCAGGTCAGGCTGGTTTGTAAGTGGCAGTGAAGTCCTAGGAACACTTAATTCTTGTGAATTGTCTCGATTTTAGCTGAGTTTTCAATAAAGGTTTAGATCCTTGGTAGCTGATTTACTGAAACATTCAAATAAAACCCTCGGAATGATTGCAAGTTTAACTTCTCTTTTGGAAGAATTCCCCATTTTATGTGCCCTTTAGCTGAAAGCTAATTTTGGTTTCAATTTGTGTCATGTTAGCCTGTTTGTTCTACTAGTATACTTTAGTTGTATGTTCTCTACTGAAAACACCTACATTCTATTTAAGTGCCTTTTTCTAAAGCAGAGCATAATTAAAAGCTAAACTTCCTGTGAGTGGAGTGGGATCCTCGAAGGTGTTTTATCTGCATGAATAGTCATTGAAAAAGAAGAAATTACTTGCTTATGTTCCAGTGAATCCTTTTTTGGTGTGGATGAAGTAGGAGAATGAGGTTTGTGAGGGTGTCTTGCAGCTGTAGTGGGCAAGGTGACCTGCTCTGGAGTCCCTGAATAGCTGCTGGGTTTGTGGATTCTCCCATAAAAGAGAGTGCTGCTATTGCTCAAACACTTGCAGGAATATCCCCACTAGAGTGAACCACTTTGTGGTATTACATCTTGGTCTAATAAATCTAGATGTCACATCCTCATAGAAAAATGAATTATGGCTACAAACCAGTCTGAAGTGTATCTTCTTACATCTGCAGCATTTCCCTGGGACTCCTGGGGCTGAACGATCCCTATCAGGGAAGATACATAAAGATGAAACTGGGGAAGAAAAAGAGAAGTTTAAATATTATAGGAGAAGGAAGGGAAAAAAGGTGCATGGAGCTCCTCTGTCCTTTGTCTAGGGCTTCACTACCTTTTCCTGCAGTCTGCTGGGTATCAGTGCAATGGGTACTGCTGCTCCAGTATTACAATTTATTTTTAAAACTTCGATTACAGCACAAGTACCAGTGTGCCCCTCTTGCACAGGTGCAGGTTTTACCACAGAACAGAGTAAAGACCCTCTGATAATGGGGCCTGAGCTATAAACAGAATGTTGTTTTTCTCACTGCAGTGCCTTCAAATACTTTGCAGCTCATGTAAACCTCACTGGAATAAATGGAAAGTCACTGTAGTTGGTTTTACTATCTATGGATTCTCTGTCATTTTTATTACTTTTTATATAGCCACAGGAATGTCTGCAGTGATCATACAAACAAATTATCTAATTGGCCTCTTTCAGGAGAACTTTGTAAAAAATAAAACCTAGATCTTTACACATGTAATTGCTACTTAATCCTAGGAAAAAAATCTGATTTTCTTAGCTGAAGTACAGGATCACAGCCTGAATTAAATAAATACTATTATGATTATTGTTTTCATTCTACAGTGTGATGATTAGGTACACAAAAATATTAACTGGCAGGGGATGTATTTTTTTTAATATATCAGTAAAGTGAAAAAAAATCTTCAGTATAAAAGTTTTCATCATTAACAAAGGCAGAGTTAGGTTAAGACAGATCAGTCAAAAGAGTCTTGCTCCAGATGTCGATCAGTTATCCAGAGACATGCATCTGCATCCAGCATGTTTTATACTTTATGATTTCACATGTTTATCTCCTAAAATAAAAACTCATCATCATTAAAAAATATATAACAAATAAATTGCAAATATCTTTTTGCATAGTGGTCAGGCAGGACTGTGGAGACTCTTCTCTCTCTCTGGGGAGATCACAGGAGGGTGATACTGCCTAGTGATGTTTAGAATTTGCAAATACGTAGGATTTCTTTCAAGTAGAGCTCAAAAGACAACAGTATAAACCACAAAACAGGTCAACAATATAAAACCAGTGCTTTTTAAAATTAACCTAAAATCAAGGTACCTCCATATAGCTGCATTTCTGTTTTAGAAAGTGTCAACATTAATAAAAGCAGTGAGAGAGCTTTTGACTTCACTTTGCTTTAGCAGCAAGAAAATATTTACAAAACCAGAAAATGATGGGGAGAATAATTTCACTGATGTCAGTGCTTCACTCCTGCCTCTCCGAGGTGTGTGGTGTCCCTAGTAAACCACAAGTGCCTCTGTTGCAATCTCACTTGCAGTGCAGTTGGAGAGGTTGGATTTGTGTGGGAGCATCATCACCCTGGCAGCCTTTGTTTTGTCAGCGATCCAGAGGTGCCGGAGAATTCCAGAGAAAAGGTTTTTCTATCAAAATGGATCCATCTCAAGTGCAGTGTCAGAGCTGTGCACGCTGTGTCTCTGCTGGCAGAGAGCTCTCACCACACGTGGGAAGGCTGGCTGGATAAAGTGCACAAAGTGCAATTCCTGACCTCTGGGACTGGCTGGGAAGGGATTTTTGTCTCTTCCTGCACTCTGCTGGAGCACCTTGCTCTGGTCACACGCTGCCTCTCATTGTGTGCCTTTGTCCCCTCAGTCAAAAGGAAGGATTAATTATATTGATGCCATTTCTAAAGCACTAAACCCCTACATTAACTACTACTAACAAAGACATCTTATTGTCATTTATTAGTCAGGAGCCCTATCCTATTTCTAGCGGGCTGCTTCTCTTCAAGGGTTTCCTCTGAGTCCACTGAATGTTACCTTCCAGTTCCTACTCCCTGACACGTCCAAAGTTGAGTGTAAAGACTCTGAAGAAAGATTTTACTTTTGTGTATATGTTCCAAAAGACAAAACAGATGCTGCTTGCTAAAATGAAAGCTCACAATCAATCTCAAGATGGGTGGTTTTAAAATAAGAGTCCCCTAAATGCTGTCTGATCACTACTTTCTTGGCATTTTGGAAATGGCAGAAGGGAGACTTGTAAAAGTCATAAAGACAAATGTTGCCTTTGATTGGACATTGGCACTGATTAGTTTTTCAGTTCATTTAAAATTATATAAAAATATTTACTAATCTTCTTAGAGATATTCTGATCAGTTTAATTTTTTCTGGTTTTGTGGGGTGCATCAGCAGATGTGCTGTGCTGTATCTCAGTGAAACAAGGTGGGGTTTGGGGTGTTTTGTTTTGATTTTTTAAGCAACCAAGAATTTTACAAACCTCTAATGAAGAACTAAGTAATCACAAATGTGTATTCTCTTTTCTTTTAAACATTTAACAAGACTTCAGCAGGTGCTGTGTGATCCCTGTGGTTGTGTCAGGACAGAAGTCATGAAACTGTACCAGTCCATGTAGGTTGGATCCCTTGAAGGATCTTTATTAACAGATGGTTTTAAATTGTCCCTGGAGAAGGTGGAAGATGATGATAACATGATCATCTTCTGCTGAGATCTTTTTCCTCCTTGATTCCTTATTGAACACCCCTCCCAAATCTTTAAGCTCCAGCTCTACTCAGTGTCCTGTTCTCCAGAATGAAGGTGTGTGCATGTGACTGGGGTTAATTGGGCTGTGTGGGGCTCTGAGAAGTGCTGAAATGTAGAAGTACAGAGTTAACATCTATCACTTCACAGTACAACTGGATCAACAGAGAGCTCGTGGTGTTTATCTTGTGGAGGCTTAGCAGTAGTGCTTGTGCAGCAGTGCGTGACTGTGTGAAAGCAGCTAGGACTGGTTTAATTGGAGTTTCTGAGCTAAATTCCCTCCTCAAAACAAACAAAACAAAACCAAGCTGGAGTTTCCCCTACAGCCTCCCAGAGCACGAGTTTGGAGCCAGCTGTATTGTATTTAGTAAAAACAGAGTCACCTTGTTCAGGGTGCACATCTGCAGGACCTGCTCTTGCTTTGCAGAACTCAGATTCTTGTCACCATCTTTACTTTTAGTGCAGTAATAGGAGGAAGGAATTTTTTTCCTTGTAGAAAATCAGCAGCGGTGCCAAGTTTCCACAGAGTAATGCTTTACAACACTGCTGTTGTTAAGCTCTTGCCTTGTAGCCCATCAGCAACAACACTTTCCCATTTTTCCTTCAGACAGAGAGCTACAAGTGCTGCTTTACAGTAAATACCATTTTTACACTGACCCTGCTGAGAGGGAGAAGCCATTCCTGCACCGAGGGCATGAGGCCCTCCTGAGGACACAGGTGCTGATGAGAGTGTCAGACTTGCCACAGCTTGTTCTAATTACTGTTGGAGGGAGCTGATTTGGGCAATGCATTTCCCAGCTGGAAGATGATAAATATCTTGAATTTATCTTGCATATTTACAAGGCTCAAAGTTTCTGAATTGTCTTTAACAGTTAATTCAGTAATTTTTTTAGTCTGTCTGTAGAACAGGAAAAGCTCTAATACAAAACAGTTTTAGAAATACTAGGACAATAGATCCTAGGTAAGAATAATAGTTGTTGAAAATGCTAAATACTAGTTTTAATTTAAAAAAAAATTAAAGAGCTGCCACATGATTTTGGCAGTACAGGAAAAATCCCTCTTTTATTCCTCGCTGTAAATGGAATGCCAGCTTCATGTGCTACAAAGGCATTTTAAAAAACATGGTGGGACATACTTGCAGAGTCTGACTTCTCTACATCTGCATCCTTGAGCCTGTGTGTGCTGGTGTTTGTACCTGCAGACACATTTCCAGTGCAAATGGATGTGCTCTCATCCATTTCTCCCACCCCTCGGGCATGGTCCTCATGCTCTTGGCTGATGCCTCTGGGAGCTCGTGGGGCCAGAGCAGCATCCTCGTGCCCTGGGATCCTCTGGGAGCAGCTGAGCTGTGCCCCTGCTGCCATCACTGGGACACGGGCACAAAGGAACTGCAGCAACTGAAGGGCACTGAGCTGCAGCTGCTCTGCTGCCGGTGGGATGGGCTGGGCTTTGCCATGCTTGAGGTTTGAGGCACTGAGAGTTGTTGTGGGTTGTAACAGAGACTCTGGGAGACAAAAAGATTCCTTGGGGATGTCAAGTCTTTAGTTAAAAGAAAAAGACATCGTGTCTGCCCAATATTCTGTGCTGGAATTGTTACAGATAAAATTGAGAAAACTTTTTTTTCCACTATGGATTTTCTTGGTCTTTCTACCTCTTTTTCTCTCGCAGACTCTTTCTCTAGAAAGCATTGGTCCCCTTGTCCTGTCTCTTCTCTGACTGTTGGAGTTATCTTTCCTTAACATTTGTTCTGTGAAAAAGCTGATTTATATAATTCCTCACTTTATGGACTTGCTTATCTTTTATTATATGTTACTTAGAGATACTTACTATCTTTGCATTATAGTCTCTAATTTTCCCCATCTGTTACTCTTTAGCTCCTTAATTGTGTTGCTTAATTCAGTAAAACATTGTAGGATAGAGTTTATATGTAACATGCTGTACAAATTAAAACAAATTCTAATGAGACAAATTGCAGTGACCAGATTGTGTTAAGTACGTGACCTTTAGTGGAGTAGTTCAGTCTAGTTTTGCTCCAGCTGTAAAGAAAAGTTAGATTGAAGAATAGTCACTTAACTTTAAAAGTGCACAGGACCTCAGGAATATTTTATTTAATTTTGATCAGTGCATTGGACTGAAGTGTTTTAAACCCATAAATCCTAATTTGTAAAAGAATGTAAACAAGCCACTAGCAGGGATGATCTAATTCTCATTTCTCTCAGCTGCACACTCTGTGGCCAGAGCAAAGCTGGTGGGCACTCTGCTAATTTCTCGACACTGGTGTGGCAGCTGGCACTGTCTTAAAATCAGGAGTCATGCCTCTCATTAGTTTTACTTTGCAAAGGAGGTGAACATTAGCTTTCCAGTGTTATTGTGGCAAGAAGAGAGGATAGGAAACAATCTTATTTTGCGCTCTCAAGTCCCATATGCAGTCAAAGGAACCGGTGTTTTTCTCATGGTTTTGTGTCAGCTGCTACAGAGAGCTGTGTGTGAGCCCCCCTGGCTTATTCCAGGAAGCAGTTGAATTGTGGATAAGCTGAAAGGCTCCTGAAGAAAGAAATCAGGTTTGTTAGGCTGCATTTTTCCTTCATTTTAGCTAAACCATTGGTTCCACGTGTTAATGGTTAACGCTGTGAGTTTGCAGTTTTACTCTGGAATCAGCATAAAATAACTTTCTGGGAAAAATACATGTTTGGCTGTGAAGAATTTGCTCTGGGTGACTCCTTCTTTAAGTCTTTGTATTAAACTCTTTAGACATTAAAGGCAAGCCGAGTTCTTTATTGGGTAACACTGCATGGTGATCTCTCAGCCCATTTGAGTGGGAGAAATAATTAAAGATTAGTGTTCAACCACATTGAATACTTCTTACCAAGCTGTCATTCAGGCAGTTGTGTAAAAACAGTCTTTTTAAATTTTAAAATCTGTGTGTTAAAAAAGGTTTGGAAAATAACTGGTAAATCCTCAAGGCTGCGGGTTTTTTTGTTTGTGTTTGAAAAGGGAGAAAACCTAAGCACAATGCCATCACTGCTGAATTTTTGGTTTTCATATATGTTATTTTCAGTACCTTTGTAACTCTGTAACTTGTAGATAACCAGTTGTTTTAATGTTCTAGATGTGTAGTTCAAATGAAGATTCATTCTGTGGATGTTCATAGGGTCTGTATTCCAATTAAGTGATTTATGTTCTCTTACTGGCAAAATAATAATAACAAAAAAGTCTTAATGTATTCTATTGCTCTGTTAGAGAGCTGAATTTCCACTTAGGATGCAATAGGCAGCGTTAAAGCAGAAAGCCAAAACCAGCACTACGGCAAAGACTGCAGAGGCACTTAGGAAACGTCAGCACTTTCGGATGGGTTTTTTTCCCTTTCCAATCCTTTTATCAGTAAAGCACTTGCAATTCACATTTGAAGATCAGGAAAACAGTATTAGACTTGCAGAGGGAGTTCATCTGTGTCCGAGGCATTTTAGCTAAATTAAAATAAAAACTAAGGAAGGTACTGGCTCTTGCTGGAGTCTGGGTTGGACTGACAGCAGTGTGCTGTGCTGTGCTGTGAGGGCACGGGAGCCACAGCTCCTGCCTCTCTCCTCCGTGCAAAGTGGCACTCTGAGCTCTTCATCACCTCCGTGGCTCCATTCCCCCAGCTCAGAAATGAGGATGCTGCTTTTTTGCTTTGTCTCCTTTGGGGGCTGTTTGCTGTGGAAGCTGTTGGTTGAGCATTGTGCTGTTCTGCTCGAGGTGCTCCGTGATCAGTTCCCATCAGACAGGAGCTGTGGCAGGGAGACAGGGGTCACTGTGATGCCTTAAGAGGCCACCTGGAAACAGAGACCAGGCAGGAGTAAGGGAATAAAGGTGGGGATTTATTGGAAAAGCCTTCAAGATACACCTCGGGAGGCAGAGGCTGCTGCCCAGATGGACCCCAAGATGGACGACAGGTCACGAGTTCTTTACACTTTTATAGGTTTGGTTCATTTGCATCTCAGGGCTAATTCTCCAATTAAAGCTTCAGTTTAATGATGTAATTCCCCTCAGCTTACCTCACTTTCAGAGGCTTTTGGTTTACACTTTTTGGGCCCAGGACGATCTGGGTGTCCTTGAAGAGCAGCCCCGGAGAGGCTTTGTTGTGTGTGCCCAGCACAGAGAGCAGCACTGAACAGGCCACAAGAAGCCTCAGAGTTACACACTGGGCAGTACAGGATTGTGGAAAATATAAAAGTTAAAACCTAAGGCATCGACTGTGTGCACTGAGCTGGGGCTGGCTGCAGGGTGGATGTGCCCTGTGGCTGCTCCAGAGCTGTGTGCCAGGGGGAACTGCCCAGGACTTGCCTGTACTTACAAAACAGGAAAGATCATTTAATCTAGAAATGCTTGCTTGGCTCAATATGTCTGTTTGATCAGGATGCAGGTGGGTGTGTGTTGGTTGTGTTGGGGGCCTTCTCCACAGAGGAACTCCTGCAAGGAGGGTGCTGCTGATGGACTGGCATGTTCTAGTTTGTCCTCAGGCCAAGTGATATCAGCTCTCTAATGCTGCCCCTTAGGATGAGGAATTTTGGAAGTCTATTATTCCCAACATCTGGAATTTTTTGGATTTCCTATTAAGAATACATCATGCACCAGGCATTGGACTTGCCTTCCATTACAGAAATAGGTGGCTTGAAACTTCTGTCTAAGAAATAGGAAACCTATTGGTAATCATCATCTTTTTTTTTCTGATTTGATGTTTATTTTTTCTTGAATACTGCAGTATTTTCCTGTGTGCCTTTAAGGATTTTGTTTTGGCCTCACATTAATTTATCTGGTTTTCTTCAGTTACTATTAATAACTAATGTTTATTTTACATACTATTGCTGAAAGCTTCTCATTATGTCTGCTATGAGAAGTAGGGAATAAAAAGCTGGAACTTCAAGATAAACTGAGTAGACAAGTTTCTTGTTACAGATTTCTGCTCCCTCAGAGGAAATTTTTTGAAGTGCACAGGCTGAGCCTGGTTGGGGTTTGCTTGCTTATGAAAGATGCTTAACAATAGTTAGGCACAATGTCAAGGAGCAGAGAGAAACACCCTGACCATCTCAAAACAGGATAATTATAATTGTGAGAAGGCAGTTATAGAAAAATAAATGTTGGTCAATTCTCTTCCATGCTGTGTCACTAATGCCATGCAGGCTGTCAGTCTTTCAGCCCCCTAGAGAGATTGATGGAATCAGTCCACAATCCAGGAGATGGAAAGAGGTAGTATTGTTAGCTAGAGGAGAATGCCTAATAGAGAATAAAAATAATGCACTTTACAAGAAGTTTTTCATAGAAAACAGATGAACTTCCTACTGTACCCTGGTTTTGCCTGGCTGCAGGTTAAGAGTTGAGCACAAAGACAAAGCAGAGGTCAAATATGTAAATCAGCCCCTGTGGAACACAGCAATGTTATGAAATATCACTTCAAAACTGATTTACTTTTACGCGTGATTTGAAATGCACAATAAAACGCCCAACAAATGCAGCTTGAGAGGGTGGGTTTAGTGTGGTTTTATTTGACCACACATTTCTACTTTTTCAAGCCCCTTTTGTTCTGCTTTGCGTGTGTCTTCCTTTCAGATCTTACTAATTTTTGCCTTGCTAAGCCATTTTGTCACACTTTTACCACAGCTCTGTTGTGACTCACTGTCACACCAAAGTGAGAGCTTAAGACTTCCTCCTTCTGGCTCTGAAATACCCTTTATTTGTCTCTCCTCTGTCCGGGTTGCCTGATCATTTGTCTGGGTTGAAGGTCTGTCTTTAAAGAACTAATATTTTGTTGCTGGCAAAATAAAGGGGAGGTGAAGGAGGGGTCAGAGTGTGGATCAGTGTTAAACAAATTGTGAAGGTCACAAAGAATTTTAATCTGACTTGAAAAAGAGACTTGTACCCAGCAGCACATTTTTGTTTGTGATCGTCTGAATGGACAATTGTGGCTACTTTGAGAATTTGGTGTAGACTGCATGACTGGTATAAATTGAATTAGTCTCATGACAAGGACATAGTCCCCTTTTTTCCTTATCTGCCTGATGGAAAGCAGAAGAAAGCCCTGCGTGACACGTCTTGACCCACAATGTCAGTGTGGGCTTTTGTGACAGGCTCTGATTTCTGGCCTCTCATTTGATAAAACCAATTTGGTGGAGGCTAGAAAGGAGCTTGCTGAACACTAAATGTACTTATAGAAAAGGGTGTCTGGGGCTGAGTACAGAAGGCTGCCAGTCCCTCCTAATCCTCGTTAGAGAGCCAGAGTTTCTTTCTGAAAGTGGGGCCCCCCAAACAATGCCCTGTGCAGTTCTCTGCAGGATCATCTTCATTTGTGCTTTTATCATCACTGTGCCTTCCCTTTCCTCCATTTGCTTGTTTCTTACATTTTTCTTTCCCACTTGTCTGCCTTCCTTTCTTCTTCTTCTTCCGTTACTCGCTTGCCCCACCTTTGTCCCCTAAACCAGACTGAAACCTCTCTCCCTTCTCCGTGCTGACAGGGCACCAGCATGAAAGTCAGGGTGAATGCTGCTTTTCCTTAGCATGACAAACATGCCAGATTTCTAGTTTCATGGCCATTTCCCTCCCGTTCCTGATGCCCCCCTTTCTGCCTCCACTGCACTGGTAGAGGGCTGTGAACCTGGAACTATTTATAGTTTATCGAGGGGAAAAGCACCTGAATGCAGGCTGGGCAACAGGAAAATGTAACCTGCACTCACAGTGCAGATCAAACCATTTCTGAATGTGCTTTAAGTACTAGAAAGACTTTTTGAATTGCTGGTGGTTGTTTAGTTTTTTTGTTGTTTGTTTTTATACAAGGTTAAAAATTCAGGTTTTTTCTATTGATACGCAATGCAGTGGGATTTTAATGCAGTAGGTTAAGATCTTTTCAATGTAAATTAAAAAAGTTTGTAAGAGAATGATTGTCATGTTTTTCCTGAATATTAATTTCAAATAAGAAGCTGTAATCTGAGTAGGGGTAGCCAAGTATTGTAGCAGTCAGAAAACAAACAGAAGTAGGCTGAGAAAATTACTTTTACACTACAGGGTTGCAATTCCAAGGTGTAAGATTTGGCTGCAGGTACTCTGACAGTGAATCATGGCATTGTGCCAGC
This sequence comes from Rhipidura dahli, assembly GCA_013399225.1. NCBI lineage: Eukaryota > Metazoa > Chordata > Aves > Passeriformes > Rhipiduridae > Rhipidura > Rhipidura dahli. The sequence continues at coordinate 350,629 of VXAC01006915.1, read as the reverse complement.
GTCAGGATCACATTTGAGTGATGTTTTCTCAAAGTTCTGTCATTTGTATCAGGAATTCTGGTGGTTTTGGTTGGGGAGTCATTTCAGCTCATCCCACACACGTCTAGAGGAGAAACAAAATTGAAAACACTGTGTGGTGTAACAAATCCAGAAGCATCATCTTTTCCAAGCACGTGGCTGTTCCATTAGCTCATGCACATTTGAGGAATGTGTTCTCTTTGTTAACACAATGTATTTTTTTTTCTCTTTTCTCTTTTTCAGAGATCTGAGTGAAAACCAGATAAAAGGAATCCCCAGAAAGGCCTTTCGAGGAATCATTGATGTGAAGAACTTGTAAGTGACAATTTCATTAATATTTGTGGTGCAAACCTTTCTCCTCACGTTACATCTGGCTGTTCCTATCACTTTGGGTACCTTGTGTTCAGCTCTGTGCAGCACCAAAGGGACCAGCAGACCCTGCAGGGTTTTGTCAGAGCCCTCACAGGCTATTTGGTCCCTGTGCCTGTGAACACACCTGGGGAGAAAAAATATACCCAAAGGCTTCACCCCTTCCTGCAGTACTGTCCTGGAGCAAGATGTGCATAGGAAAAATACAGATAGGGTCTGGGGGTGAAATTGAAATGTTTTGCTTAGTTTCAGTTTTCTGTCCCATCACTTAGGTGGAAAGTAAATATGACATAATGTGGGACTCAGACATGGTGCTTGAGCATAAATATCAGAAAATGAAAAAAAAAAAAAAAAAGAAAATCAATGTGAGCAGTTAGCTGTGCAGGCTTTGACAGCCTGTATTTAAAATTAAAATCATTTGTAAAAGCCATGAAAGAGAGAAAAATTTTGTGCTAATGCAGCCAGTCTGTCCTAGCCTTTTTCTGTAAGGTAGTCTGAAATATGAGTGAAAACTTGGAGCTCTGTATTTCCAGGGCTGTTGGAGGCTCTCACCTGTTGTATAGCAGAAACCCATTTTGGTGCCCACCTGCACACTAATGCACTGTTGGCTTTGCTGGAGTCAGCACAAGGTGAGCTGAACTAGGAAATAACAACCACTGCCTTGGCAGGGTCAGGAGTTCCTGGGACAACCTCCAGCCACTCTTGGGAGCTTTTCAGAGCCAGTAGAGTTGGCACTGTGTTACCACACCAGTAGCTGACAACTGAGACCCACTGTGTTAAACACTGGACATAAAATTAAGCACAGCATAAATGGTGTGGATTTTTTTAAATTTAGGAGAAGAAACAGCTAAATGAGATCTGAAAAGAAGCCCTTTTCTACAAACAGTCTTGCAACATACCTGTGCTCTCAGATACCTGTGCTCTCATACCTGTGTTTTCAGATCTCGTCCCAGTGAAATGCTCTCAGGCATGTGATGTGATTCTTGACACCTTCAGGATGTGATTCACTTCCATCCTGTGAAGGGCCAGGAGTTGGACTCAATGATTCTGATGGGTCCCCTTCCCTTTTGTCATGAGTTACCATGAGTTTTACTTGCCTTGTGTGATCAATAGGAACAATAGATGGTATTTTGTTTCAGAAAACGTAACTTTCCCAGCTGTAATTCACTGTTAGTTGTCTGACTTAATTTCAAATAACCAAGTTTGCATTCAGAGTTTAGTTCACCTCTGACAAGCTGTCACAACAAACACAGGTGTTTTGATTTATGCACCCACTCTGGTGCAGAAGGATCCAGGTTTTCTCCTTTCCATGAACTGATACCAAGGCATGACTGGCTGGACTGCTCACAGGAACTGCATAAATGTTGGCATGTCAAGCTTTAACAAAAAATGGTGTCTCTCAAGTTAGGCAGCACCTATTGTTTTGCTGTAAAAGACACAGTATCAGAAATACTTCCCTGAGCTGCAGTTTCTGTCTTTTGTGAGCACTGAAGTTATCTCAGAGTCATGAAATAATTCTGGTTTGCAGGGGTCATGGAGCCCAGCCTCTGGCTCAGCAGGAGCACAAAGCTTGGTTCTCTAACAGATTGCTGTTGTGAGCCACAAGTACTGATTGTTCAGCTAAACAGAAGGAGAAGCAGGCTTTTCACTCCTATCTAGACATTGTTTCTTGGTAAGGAATGTATGAGTCCTGTGCCCAGGGTGTCCATGAGAGCAGGTGACTGTTTCTCCCAGACTTGCTGAGACAAACACGGCACAATCTTAAGCCAACTTGCTGCTGGAAATACATTAAAATTCCTCCAATAACTGGAAGGGTGTGATGCAAGCTGAACCAAGTTAATATTTAAGGCTCTTTAAGCTTTAAGCAGGGAGCTTGAATATGCTGATTCCCATTCTCAGCCAAGTCTCTCCCTTCTGAGCCCCAGCAGGGACCTTGCCAGCGTGCAGGGGTGTTCAGGTGCCTGAGCAGGAGAATGAGCCTCTGCCTCAGGGTGCCACTGAGCTGTGCCAACACCTGCCTGGTGACTGTGACACCAAGGTGCTGCTGGCAGGGCAGCAGGGCTGGCTGTTTCTGTGGTTATCACTTTGCACATTTATTGTACTGTCTCAGTGTTCTTCTTCCCTATAAAGTGTGTTTGTGAGGGATCTTGGGGACTTTAAGGCACAAGAAATAAAGCTACATATTGCCCCATACTCCCCAGCCCTTCCCAATTTATATTGAGAATTTCTGTAGGGAAAGGCTGACATGGAATGGTCTCTGTTTTCATGGATTGACCTTTAACATGGCCTCAAATTCTTCCAGGTTCTTCCCAAAGTGTCCCAATGTCATGACAAAAATAATAACTCTGGAGATATCATAATAGGGACACAGCACGTGCTAGACCAGATGAAAGTCTCCAGATTAATGCTGTCTTCAACAGCAGCGTGGAAAGCTTCCCTCAGGACAAAATGCAGAGTTGATGCAATAGACTGAGCCAGGGCATGAATTCCTTTTGGATACCAGCTCTGAAATACGCAGCCTGAGGGCTCAGTGTAAATTACAGTGGGTGCCATTTGGAAGCCCTGTGAGAATTACCCTGTCTCAGCAGGGCCATAGCAGTAATGTCCAGCTGGAGCAGACTGGTGTAAAAAAATCTGCTTCCTGAATTTAAGGGCAGAGGTGCTGCTGCATCTGTGAAGCAAAGAGAGTCTTTAGTGATGTTCCCCAAGCACCAGGGCAGCAGAGCTGGCCTGATAGAGGAAAAAATAATTTTTAAAAAAATTGTTAAAATGATGGGGGGGGAGAAAAAGTGTTATAAAAAGCAGTGTTTCAAGATATTTTTCAACTTGTCTTTCTTTTTAAATGGTGAAAGCTTTCTATATTTTATCATTCTCTTAGCAGAACAGTGAACCCAGGAAAATAGGCTTGGATTAGGGCTGTGCTAAAGAAGAGGTTTAAATGTCAGGGAGGCCAGTGTTTTTGCACAAGACAAAGCCAAAGCAGAGACCAGAGGTTTTCAAACTCCTAAGTGGGAGAAATTGAGCTGTGTGAATTATTTTCATATGAACTGTTTTCTGCTGTTCAAGTACCAAAAATCAAAGAATCTACACACAAAGAATAAATTAGTGAGTCTATTTCTAACTAAAATGTAGAAATAATTATACAGCTTTTAGAAAGTTTCATGAGCACATGATGTCCATTACCAGTAGTGAATTTATTTGGGAATATGGCAAAAACTGACAGATTGAACATATTGTAGAATAGATGCATAAACTCTGCTCTGTGGCCCTAAGAACTGAACAAGAGAGGGCAAGAGAGGGCCAGCCTGCAGAGCACACCTGTATTCAATTTCTGTTACTTATTACTTGGAGAACAGGAAACGTTTCTTGCAGGAATCTAGCCCCAAGTAAGCACATTTATTTCAAGAATTAAAGTATATGGGTTTGGGTCTTGTTGAGCTTTGGGCTAACTCAGCGCTGTCAACCATGGCCTTCAATCATAAAAATGTATAGAGCTGCTCCTTGCATTTGTGCACGATTCCCCTGCTTGTGTCACATCTCAGCATTCAGGGGAGTGTTCCTCTGCTGAGGCATTCCTGCAGTTGCTGTTGAAGCAGCCAGCCCAGCCCACCTCCCTGAGGGCAGCCAGGATCCCAGAACAGGGATATGCAGAGCTTGGTGTTAGGTAGAAATTCCTCCTTGTGAGGGTGGGGAAGCCTTGGCAGAGGTTGCCCAGAGAAGCTGTGGCTGCCCCATCCCTGCAGTTGTTCCAGGCCAGGTTGAACAGGGCTTGGAGCACCCTGGTCTTGTGCAAGGTGTCCCTGCCCATGGCAGGAGATGCAACAAGATGACCTTTAGGGCCCTTTCCAACCCAAACCATTCTATGAGTCTATAAATATCTCCCAGGCAAGGAAAGGAGAACATCAGTCCATGTCCAGTGTGGATGGAGGGCAGAATGACAGAGCAGCAGAGCAGAGGGGGAGCCACCCTGGCTAAGCAGGCACCCTGTGTGAGCACCACTCTGAGCCAGAGCCACGTGGAATGACACAGGCACTGCTTTTTCTGTCAGGAGTTGCTGAAGTTTCTTGTTCTCGATTCACTGGAACTCAGTTCCATCCATATTCAACTTCTGCCTTTTATCTCTCATAGGCTTTAGCTGTAAGATTCTGTAGCACTGGGAAAAAAGAAGTTAACAGGTTCATGTGTCTTGATAACACAGGCTCAGTGCATTTCTGTCTGAATACTCCTCAGCCTCACCTGAGATAATAGCTCCTATCACTAGTCCTGCAAGTGGCTTTCCCTGCATTCTGGGGCCACTTAGCAATTGTGGGTAATATCCTCCTTGATAGCCCTAAAGGTTCTTGTGCAGGAAGAAATGAAGCATTTAGATGTAATTTTTTTTTAATGCAGAAATACACCAGCACATATATAACATTTAACACTTCTGCTAGTCAGTACACATTTATTTTCCTAGTGGTTAAGTTACCTCTGCAGTGTGGAAATTCAGAGCTCTGTGAGTACTGTGAAATATTGTTGTGCCTATTAGTTTCAGTTCCTTATTTATTAAATGGCTTTTCCTGGAAGATTCTGTTTCTTTTTCTGCATGCATCTACTATTAGCATCAATCCATGTGACTTTTACAAAAATTAAATGTCTCGATTGCACAATCAGATTTTGGAAAAAGCTGAACTAGCTCTTTACATTGAGAGGTATTTTGCATTCACCTACACAAAATATAAAAATGTTCCTATGTGATTTTTTTCAACCATCACAGCCAGCTCGGCAGAGTGTATTTGTAGCTTCTGCCATTCAGCCACAGGAATAATTAAACATATCTGTCAAATTAAACTAATGCATAAACCTAAGGAAATAATGGTTGATTTGTGTGTAGCCATTTCACTAGAAGAAAGCAAGTGATTGTGAGTTATTTGCCATACATAAATATGCAGTAGATCTTAATGAAATGTTACACTACAGAATGTAACTCCTCTAGTCTGAGTTCTCCAGGGAAGCTATTATCCAGAGCCCTCTGAAATTCCTGGCCATGGTTTCTTGACATTTGTGTACAGGATTCAGTGTTACTCTTGCAGTTTGCAGTAAAATAAAACAAGAGGAGGAAGATAAACAGTTGGCCAGATTTTCCACTCGTTTGGTGTAAAATCTGGAATAAGCCTTCTGAAGCCAGCGGTTGGCCTCAAATAAAAGCAAAGAAATGCCTGGAGGAGAATCTATTATCATATGTTGGGTTATGTATTTGCTTATGTATCTCTCTCTGGACTGAACAGTAAGTGTCTATATTTGATGGTGTGCATGAAAAGAACAGCATGTTTTAAACAGGAGTGCAAAAAAATTTAAGGAAAGGATATATTTCTGTTCTGAAACAAATTTCAGGTTGTTTTGACAAAGAGCTGGCAAAACAGGTCAGAGGCATGGAAAGAGCTATTTGGGATACTCATTTGAGACAAGCCTTTTGCACTCTTTAGTGGGCTAAAAACAATCACATTACTTCAACTGTATAAATTTGTAAATATTTTTCCTCCTTCTTGTCCATAAATTCACATTGCACTCAATGTATTCCAACAGTGTATTCCTTTCTATGGCCTGTAATTGGTCTTCATTGTGATAGTGACCATAACGAATTCAAGAGGGATCTCTGTGGCCATCACAATTGCTTTCCTAGAAATTTCATTGTCATGCAGCATTATTATAACATTAAAATAACAAGTTACCAACTTACCACCTTCTATGGAGAAACACCACCTGCAGCGTCAGTTAATTTTATGAATACATTAGTTTGAGCTTTTGCCATCTGTTCTAGCCCTTACAATAAATGCAAAAAGCATATATTTCACAATTAACTCATTAGAAGGATATGATTGATTGAAATGCACACACATGTTCCCTACCCGCCGCTTAAGGTGGGATGTGCAGAGCCAGCCGAGCACACAGACTCTGAGTCGCAGCAGAGGACTCTTTGGGAGACAGAAGAGTTTCTCTCTTGACATCCTCAGCCACACACGCAGGGCCAGCACATCAAGTGACAGAGAAGGTGACACTGGTTGCTTCTTTGTTCTCTTGAGAGTCATGGCCCAGCCCTGCAGGGGCTCCCTCGTGGTTCTGCCCAGGGAGCTGCTGCTTTCCTGCCTGAGGTCACGGGGTGTACAATGCCCCTTGGTTTGTTTTTCTGTTCTGTTCTGAATCACTAACCTCTAAAATCTACCTGCCCTGATCTTTCTAAATAGCTTCGCTTGTCTGTCACAGTAAAAATAAGAGGAAAAAGTAAGAAAGTCTAAATGCTGTGCAGGCTGGCTTTGGGCAGGCAGGAAGGTGCAGGGAGGAATTGCATTTTTGTTTGTCCCAGCTGGAGGTGCCTTCCTGCTCACTGTGTTTCCATCACGAATGGCCCAGCTGCTGCAGCCACAGCCAAAGGAAAGCCTGTTGGGAACATGGGTGAAAACTTAGTTCAGAAAGTGCATAATCACAGTTTTTCCTCTGCCCCCAGTGAATCAGCAGAGCCTTTCTGCTCTCTGTGCTGCATTGGAGAGGTGATGTGTTTATCATCAGTGCCTTCCTGATGGTCTGTGGGAGCACAGGATCCTGGGCTCAGGGTGTGTGCCCTGTCCTTGTATCCCTTCCCTTGCAGAAGAGTCTTGTGCAGGATGGCTGAGGGTGAGCAAGGGGTCTGGAATAAAAAGCTAATTCTGCACTTTTCTAGAATATGATGCACAGAGGCAGTGCCCTGTGAGTAACTGTGCTGAAGAACTGTGCTCTCTGGCAGTTTATTGGAGTTGTCATGAAATGGGATTTAAATTTTTGCATGTCTCTTTTGACATCATAAGGAATAGTCATTATTCAGAATGACCTTCTTGAGAAAAAACATCCATAGGATTTTTGCAGCGTGCACTGATGCTAAGAGATGCCAGTTCAGCAGTGATCTCGCTAGTGAGTGAGCCAGTTTCAGTCTTGATAGTGCATTTCTGTGAACTCTTGGCATTAGTGTTATGTCAGCCCTCCACAGGACATTTTAGAAGGGTGTGAAGTGATAGGACAATGGGGAATGGCTTTAAACTGACAGAGGGCAGGTTTAGGTTGGATATTGGAAAGAGATTTCTTCCTTTTGAGGATGCTGAGGCCCTGGCACAGGTTGCCCAGAGAAGCTGTGGCTGCCCCTGGATCCCTGGAAGTGTCCAAGGCCAGGCTGGATGGGGCTTGGAGCACCCTGGGATAGTGGAAGGTGTCCCTGCCCATGGCAGGGGTGGAATGAGATGGTCTTTAGTCCCTTCTAACCCAAACTGTTATATGATTCTGTGATCCTGTGGTTCATGTGGTCAGCTGGAGAGTTTAGTCCCAACCTGCAGGATATTCCTCCTGTATTTCAGAATAAGGGAGGTTAATGAGAGTTCTGCTTCCTTGCATTATTCCCCAACAGCCTGGGATGGCCCCGTGTGCATCGGGGAGCAATGGAACAGGCACGTGTAGACCAACAACCTGCAAAGTCTGCAGCACACGTGGTAAATGCTGAGTAACCCCAGAGCCATTTCAGGAAGTATTTAAACCTGTGCCATATATGGTGCTATGATCAGCCCATACTTGCATTTTTTAAACACATTTTGGTTTATGTAATCCCTTTTCTCCTGTCCCTGGCTAATAAATGAAACACCAGGTGGATGAACCAGCACAGAACGATCTTAAATCCATTTGTGCTAAACCATGACTTGTACTTCGCGTGAGATTGATTGCACAGATTGAAAGTGTGCTGCTGATTTATTTATTTTATTTTTTAAATGAAAACATCTGCATTAAGTAGAGTAGATGTCTGCTCTGTTCCCTTGTCCCCTTGCATTTCAGGAAGTGTTTGTTTTCATGGATGTCTGTAGTTGTGGGCTCAACTGGCCACGAGGGATCTGTCACTGACAACTTATTAAAAGCTGAGCCATCACTCCTGGGGAACAGATTTCCTCACTGTAAAGGTTGCTTTCCCCTGAGTAAAATGTCAGATAAATAAAAAGCTGAAATATCTCTTAAGTGTGTTCTACTCACAAAATAGAAGTATATAAGTCAATAGTATTTAGTAGTGGTGGACGTATGCGTGGTGGCATTTAATACTTTTTAAATTTTATTTTTTCTGAGCTAATCAGAGCTGACTACCCCCATAATAAGATTATACATAATTCTGATTTACCTGATTCCTGTATTCTGGATATCCACTGCAGGATATATTGGTTTTAGTTTTAATTTTTGGGCAAACCACAGATTTTTGAATATTTCTTGTAGGAGTAAGACAAACATAAATACCAATTGTTTTCTCCTTTTCTGGAAATGTATTTCAAGGATTATTGAAAGCCTGCACTTTAAATGTCCATACAGTAAAATCCTGATGCTGATGACAAGAAAGATGAAGTATCACATGCAGGCCTAAGTCATCCTTTCCATCAACTTCAAATTCTGTTCTGATCTTTCCTATGCTTTGTGCCTTGCATAATTTATTGCCTTCTCCAGCCTAGGAGGGGCTCCTTGTGCAGCCATTAGCCATGAGCTCTGTTAGCTGGTCATCGGGAGGGTCTGAAGAGTGACATGGATGTGCTGTGTCCCCTTTAGGAACATGACACAAGTGACAGAGGGATGGGAATCCTCTGCAAGGAAACTGAAATAGTCCAGTCTTTGTGTGTCAGAAACTCAGGCTTGATGGTCACTGTTACCATTTCTCTTTGTTTAGGTAAAATCCCCAAGTCTAGAGATTTTAATTGTATGTAACTCACCTAAATGGGACATTGTTGGAATCTTTTAAAGAAGATCACAAGATCCAGGTCCAGAGTTTGATAAAAGAAAACCTCATCCCTAATCCTGAATGGGACCCGATATCTGGAGTTTGAAATCTGCTACAAAAAAGTCTGGGTGACTATTGCTGTTTCCAGAGATTACTTATCTGCTTGCTTCTTTCGCTGAGCTCTGCTCGGTGCTTTCTGGGCTCATTATTCTTTTATCCTAATGAAGCACAGATACATTTTGATGCAGCACCCATGCTGCAGCACTGCTTTTGTATGGAGAGTAATGAATAGCAGATTTGGCTCTTTTCTGTTTTAATAGACTTAGAAGAGTCTCTCTGACAGAAACAAACTCCAGAAAATACCTTGATTTAAAAACAGACTATGTGGTATTCTTACTGTCCTTTTGATACAAAACTTGATTAAAATGGGATGTGACATCAGTTGAAAAAGTATGAAAATCAAATTTTCTTTATTACGTACGTGTTTAGGCTAACCTATGCCTACAGTTTATCTTTGTATAATTTATGCTGTCTTTGTGCCATGCTTTAATTCTGAATACATTTGTTGAAGATTTCCTGTAGCATTCATCTACGATTGTCAAAAGGAAGTTTTATTCTAAAAAAAGAGATAGTACTGGTTTTAATTATGAATCTAAATAGCTTCATAACCAGAGTGAACTCTGAATTTACATCATTTTTATGATAGCCACACCATTCCAGGTTTATTGATTTTGTCATTTGCTTCATTACATTTAATGCAAACCTTTTGTATGAAATTATTCTGGTGCTGTGCTGGCCACAGAGGGGTCAATGTGTGCAGTCTCTAGCCAAAACAGCATAGCAGTATCATTTTAGTGCAGACTCCATGGATGAAGGGGGGCTGTAAATGCTGTCCACCAGCAGAACAAAGTTTACCTTTTCCTCTTGACCTTCCCAGCTGGACAAAGTTAAAACCACAGCTTGAGTTGTCTTTTTTTCACTCTTCTTTTCTCTCCCCCCGTGTTTTGCTTCAGCTCTTTGGTCAGTGTGATCCGTGTCTGTTCCTGGGGAGAAGAAGGGGGTTTGGGGGTGGGTTTGGGCTCCATCCCTGGCAGTGCCAGGCTGTGCTGGGAATGGCCTGGCAGCCCCAGCTCTGTGCCCAGAGGAGATCTCCCAAAGGAGGTGGTCTGCAGGGAGTGCTGCTCTCCTGCTCAGAAGCTGTTTTGAAGAGCCACTTGCTTTTTGGCTTTCAAGGCAGAGACACTGTCTGAGGTCTCCAGTTGTTTGGCCATTTCACTGGGATTAAATTCTGATATTTCATTTTGTAAATAGGGAACGATGTGCCAGGATTTGCTGTACACTTTAATGTGTCCCTGCCTGTGGCAGGGGAGATGGAACCAGATGATCTTTAAGGTCCCTTCCAACCCAAGCCATTCTGTGATTCTCTGAATAAAACTTCTGGAGTTCTTCATTAATACTGCATCACTTTTTCTGGATAACACAATTATTATTTTTAATATGACTTCATTTTTAAAAGTGTTGAAAACACTATGCAAAACAGGTTAGCAAATGCATCCTTGTTTTCCCAGAAGGCAGTGACTTAGACTGAAAAACTAATTTCAGTAATTGACTGGGGGACTAGATTTCCTGCACCACTCTTCCTTGCCCACAAAATGAGATGGATGGCTCCCTGCTTTTGACCCCAACTCTTAACTCAGCTGCAGCTTTTTCCTGACCCAAGCCCTCAACTCAGCTGCAGCTTTCTGTGTGAGAGCAGAGCTGCCTATTTAAAACAAGCCTGTGCAGCTTCTTGCCACATTTAGAGCCCAGAAGGGAATGATTGCATTTTTCATTCAGTGATTCAGTCTGCTCCCTCACTTTGCTATCCTGCAGTTGGGTGACTCCATGAGATAAAGTGTAGAAAAACAAAGCCACCTGCAATTCAGTTCAATACAAAATTGATATGCCTTGAAAGAAAAATATTAAACTGTGATGGTATAACTGTATTATAGAGTTTTTTCATCACAAATTGTTTTTACATGAACATATGCTCAGTGTATTTGTACAGCAAGGGATGTTATACAGTCCTTTTAAACAGCTCAATTGCTGCATCACTTAAAAATTTCCTCAAAAGAAGTTCAGATCATGTAAATCCTACATGGATATTAAGAAGATCCTATGGAGGATCTTTGTTTTATTAAAAAAAAACCCTCAGTGTTTTTGCTTGGATCTGCAGTGTGTTTTCTTCCTGTATAAAATAAGGATCTAAATCTGAGCAAAGCACAGAGGGAATTCTCAGGCACTCAGATATCTGTTATGAGATTAATAGAAATAAAGTTGATTATCTAGGTGCAAATCTGAGAATGGCTTTAGTATAATAGCTTTGAAGTAGGCAAGAATAAAACCCCCTTTGTTTAAGACCAGATGACACAGGGTGAGTGGAGACAGCAGCAGTGGGAAAGGCTGTGAGATGATGGTCTCATTTGTACAGCTGATTTCTGCTACTGAATATCATTTCCCTCCACTTTTTTTTTCCTACCAAAGGCCTGTGGGATCTAATTTTGCTTTTGTTTACCCTTTGGTTGTCCCATAAATGTCAAAGAAACAAATGAGAGAATTCCATCTTCATGTGGAAGTAACCTCTGCTCCAGTCTTTTGTGGGTTTTTTTAAAGCTCTTTTTGGAGTTATTTTTCCAACTCATTGAGCAGCACAGTAGCACTGTGGTAATGTGAATACCCAGCTTGTCTGAGGTGCATTTGCACACTTAGGATTCTTCCTTTCTCTTGTTTGACTAGGGAAAATGGGGATTTCAGAACTGTTTATTTGGAGGAACAGGAGAGTTTCATGAATGAATGGTCAAGATTATTTCCCTCTATGAATTCTGCTTCAGTATCCTGTCAGTCACAAGTTGCTTATATGGCAGTCATGACATGTTAATGCTAGAATATACAGTGGTGCTTCTCAAAAAACACCCCAAAAAGCCCCAACCCAAAACCAAACCTCCAAACTCTAGAATTTAACTCATTTCAAGAGATAACATATATATATATATATATATATATATATGGGCTGTATAAAAACTGTGGTGTGGGGCACAAGAAATCTTAAGGCAAAAGATTTGCATTAAGATGCCCATAAGCAGTTCTTGCTGCATTCCCAGGAGCCCAACATAAAGCATCCAGTCTGCCTCTCAGGGCAGTAAAACAGGACTCTTTCATACACATTAAAATGGCATTTTTGTGGCATGGGGTGGGAAACGGAGCTTTCTGGTGTGAAAATCAGCTTTAGAAATGAGGTTGACTTTTTCCCCTTATTTTCTTCTNGGTCTGCAGGGAGTGCTGCTCTCCTGCTCAGAAGCTGTTTTGAAGAGCCACTTGCTTTTTGGCTTTCAAGGCAGAGACACTGTCTGAGGTCTCCAGTTGTTTGGCCATTTCACTGGGATTAAATTCTGATATTTCATTTTGTAAATAGGGAACGATGTGCCAGGATTTGCTGTACACTTTAATGTGTCCCTGCCTGTGGCAGGGGAGATGGAACCAGATGATCTTTAAGGTCCCTTCCAACCCAAGCCATTCTGTGATTCTCTGAATAAAACTTCTGGAGTTCTTCATTAATACTGCATCACTTTTTCTGGATAACACAATTATTATTTTTAATATGACTTCATTTTTAAAAGTGCTGAAAACACTATGCAAAACAGGTTAGCAAATGCATCCTTGTTTTCCCAGAAGGCAGTGACTTAGACTGAAAAACTAATTTCAGTAATTGACTGGGGGACTAGATTTCCTGCACCACTCTTCCTTGCCCACAAAATGAGATGGATGGCTCCCTGCTTTTGACCCCAACTCTTAACTCAGCTGCAGCTTTTTCCTGACCCAAGCCCTCAACTCAGCTGCAGCTTTCTGTGTGAGAGCAGAGCTGCCTATTTAAAACAAGCCTGTGCAGCTTCTTGCCACATTTAGAGCCCAGAAGGGAATGATTGCATTTTTCATTCAGTGATTCAGTCTGCTCCCTCACTTTGCTATCCTGCAGTTGGGTGACTCCATGAGATAAAGTGTAGAAAAACAAAGCCACCTGCAATTCAGTTCAATACAAAATTGATATGCCTTGAAAGAAAAATATTAAACTGTGATGGTATAACTGTATTATAGAGTTTTTTCATCACAAATTGTTTTTACATGAACATATGCTCAGTGTATTTGTACAGCAAGGGATGTTATACAGTCCTTTTAAACAGCTCAATTGCTGCATCACTTAAAAATTTCCTCAAAAGAAGTTCAGATCATGTAAATCCTACATGGATATTAAGAAGATCCTATGGAGGATCTTTGTTTTATTAAAAAAAAACCCTCAGTGTTTTTGCTTGGATCTGCAGTGTGTTTTCTTCCTGTATAAAATAAGGATCTAAATCTGAGCAAAGCACAGAGGGAATTCTCAGGCACTCAGATATCTGTTATGAGATTAATAGAAATAAAGTTGATTATCTAGGTGCAAATCTGAGAATGGCTTTAGTATAATAGCTTTGAAGTAGGCAAGAATAAAACCCCCTTTGTTTAAGACCAGATGACACAGGGTGAGTGGAGACAGCAGCAGTGGGAAAGGCTGTGAGATGATGGTCTCATTTGTACAGCTGATTTCTGCTACTGAATATCATTTCCCTCCACTTTTTTTTTCCTACCAAAGGCCTGTGGGATCTAATTTTGCTTTTGTTTACCCTTTGGTTGTCCCATAAATGTCAAAGAAACAAATGAGAGAATTCCATCTTCATGTGGAAGTAACCTCTGCTCCAGTCTTTTGTGGGTTTTTTTAAAGCTCTTTTTGGAGTTATTTTTCCAACTCATTGAGCAGCACAGTAGCACTGTGGTAATGTGAATACCCAGCTTGTCTGAGGTGCATTTGCACACTTAGGATTCTTCCTTTCTCTTGTTTGACTAGGGAAAATGGGGATTTCAGAACTGTTTATTTGGAGGAACAGGAGAGTTTCATGAATGAATGGTCAAGATTATTTCCCTCTATGAATTCTGCTTCAGTATCCTGTCAGTCACAAGTTGCTTATATGGCAGTCATGACATGTTAATGCTAGAATATACAGTGGTGCTTCTCAAAAAACACCCCAAAAAGCCCCAACCCAAAACCAAACCTCCAAACTCTAGAATTTAACTCATTTCAAGAGATAACATATATATATATATATATATATATATATGGGCTGTATAAATACTGTGGTGNTGAACCTACTTTATTTTGTATTTAATTTATATTCTTAAACTCGGGTCATATGCAGCAACAGCTATTGATTAGGTCCTGCTTTTAAACCCATTCTTACAGGGAAGATGACTGCTGCAAAGAGGTCAAGTGGTTTGCCTGGAATAATTCACTGAGTAAGGGGGGTGCTCATAATTATCTGGACCATTTGAGTGGGGGTTTTTTGTTGGGGGTGGATTTTTAGTTTGGTTTTTAGCTCTCTGCCTGCAGCTCTCTCTGCTTTTCAGAAATGTGGTGCTCTCCCTTCCCGAGGAGCAGCTGAAAACATAATTAAGGGTTAATGTTCAGGCGGGGAGGGGGAGCTGCCAGCCCTTCACAATAAGTTGGGCAATGAGCAGTGCTCTCAGGAGAGTGACTGGGAAGGATGGGAGAAATGTCCTGTGAAGCCAATTGTTCAGGTATCCTCTTTACCTACTTACAGAAAAAAAAAATTACTGCTTTGATGGCAGTAAGGAAAAAGAATTGGGGCTGGGCTTTTTTTCTGGCCATTTTATTTCAGCACTGTCAGGTCTGAGTATGAATTAGGGTTTTTGAGGTTTTGTCTGAAGGGTCAGGTAAGGTGACTGGTATGTTCTTGTGATCCAAACTTTCTGCCTAATCCTGCCTGGGAGTACAAGTTTTCTTGCATGTGGCATCCTTTTTGTCATGACAATCCTGGCAGAGGAAGAAGCTGTGTCTGTATAAATGTATTTATGGACTAATGTCAGGAAAAAATACTAATGAAAATATACACCACCTAGCAAGGAAATTTCAAAGTCATCTGGATAAGTTAATTTTTAAGATCCTTTGATAGTGGCTTCAAGTTTGTAAGGCTTGTAGAATCTTTATTCAATGGCTAGTGAGTAAATATGAATGAACATTTCAGAAATGTAAGTATTTATATTCAAGAAATCACAATGTCTAGGATGACCTGAAGGTTGTTTCGATGATTTCAAAAAAAAAATATTTTTCTTTAAAAAATTTTTAAAAGTACAATTTGCAAAGAAAAATATTGAAGTCTGTAACTTGTAGGAAATTCTGTACATAGACCTGCCTTTACCATATTTTCTGTTGATGTCAGAAGTGAGGTGCAAAAGGTATTTAATAATACTAACCATATTTCTAATAGTAAGCCATCTTCTATCCATATTTTTGCTTTAAAATTGAGCATGCAGTTTTCTCCTGCTGCTCTTTTTACCCATTTTTGATGAAATAATTCTTTCATATTTACATTCATTACAAGTCCTGCATCTGTAGATAAGTGCAGACTTTTAAGTCACTCAAGTCTCCTGCAAGATGGAATAAATCCCTTTGGAGGTGACCTGTCCTGCTTTTGCAGTGTGTGTTGTCCTGGGGATTATGGCTGTCCCTTGGTACTGGGATTTCTGAACTGTGATGTTTCAGCTCCCAGGTCGAGTTGTTCCTTGCCCAGTAGTTTATCTCTCCAGGAGACTGGCAATCCACAAGGAGAGCTGAAAGATCTCAGCACCTGTAGCTGATTTTCAGTTCTCCCCAAGAATTAGGCTTTTGTGAGGATATCAGGTACCAGCAGGGTTTTTGATGATTTTTTTTCCTTTCAAGCACTGCAGTCCAGTAAAACACCAGTGCTGTAATACACCTTTTACCTGTATCTTTATAAAGGTACTTTGTGGTAGTAGCAACATCATCAGTAATTACCTACTGCAAAGTGTTCAGCACTTCTGAAATAAACTCTCCCTCCTCCATGTTTTATGTTATACCTGTCCCAAGGCCAGAGAAGAACATTTTAATTTGGAAATGATGTGGGTTAGTGGAACTGCAAGAGATGAGTTCAGTTCCTGAAATTTTGTAAAACCTCCTAATGCTGCTGACAGTTCAGGGGAGGAGGAATAAATATATGAAAGGGTGAGGGACTCAAATGCTGCAGCCATCCCATAAATGCCAAAAATAGATGGATGCCATTTGTTTTTATGAATTCCAAGAAATAGACCTATGGTTATGTGTAGGTGGAAAGAAACTCCCTGGTGAATATGCACGAGAGTTGTTGCATGTGCCCCGTGCCACGTTTCTGAAGGATGTGTGGCAGTGCCACATTGATTTGGTAAAACATTGTTTGGGAAGTTGAAGATCTGCTAACAAAAACTGAATGCAGCCATCCAAACATATTGGGTGCTTATGGTTCATATGGGTGTTCAGATAGAACATTTGTTCCAAAATGCTTGTAAACATAAATCTGCAGGATGGATTGCTGTCCTTACCCCCAGTGACAAACACTTCACAGATGATGTGAATTTGGCTGCCTTGAAAACAGTAAAGCAAAATGGCTTTTTTTGTCAACTGTGATCCAGTTTGCTGTTAATGCCAGAGCACTTTTCAAAGTATTTAAAAATTGTTGTAATTACTAAGTGCCCAGATAACCAAGAAGAGCATTGGCTTTGGTTCCCATTTAATCTATCAGATAACTTATTTATTTTGGTTCCTACAATCTTTTGGGGGTTTTCTTTTGTTTTACTTTTCTTAGAGGTTCCTTTTTTTCATTCTAGAAACTGGTTATTGTTTCTAAACACTTCTTGTTCGGGTTAGTTCTTTTAAAGTGTTGGAAGTTTTAGTTTGTTAGGTGCAGGTGCTTCACTGACAGCATAGGTGAGGTTGGGAAGTGTTCTAGAGCTGCTGTAGACAAAGGAGTGTGGTGGCAGAGGGGAACACAAGACAGAGGCATGGCTGGTGTGGCATCCTCAGAAATATGTCATAGGATGATTATTTTGGATATGGACAACTACTCAGGGAAGAGGAATAGGTCTTCAGGTTCATGTTCAGCTGCCCAACAAACACTCCATATCCATGAGTGGACCTTGGGAATGGGGATAATGAGGAATCGGCTCTAGGCTGGCCTGCTCAGGACTCTTGCTTGTGAGACCTCATTGTATGTGACAGAATAGCAGAGTTTAGTGCTTACTGAAACCCTTTTCCACTCTTCTTAGTCTAAGGGAAGTGTTATTTGCTTACTCATCTACAAATATGTGTATATGTAACTACCTAAATTACATATATAAGCACACACAGTGCTCAGAAAAGTGCAGAGTACTATTTAATAAACTTAGTGAAAATAAAAAGAACCATATAAAAACACACAGCAAGATTTTACCCTTTCATTACAGTTTTTGTAAGCAAGCAATAAGCAAGTAATGCAGTAACCCAAAGCACATCTTGTGTTACTTATTTGTTTGAAATTGTGTAGCAGAACAAGCAAATTTGGGGCAATGAGGTATAGAGTCAGACTACAAGAAGTAATTCCAGTGGGTCTCTGGATGGGGAACTTGAATTCATTGCCTTCATCAGGAAGTCTGATGTAAATGCCTTAAAGGCTTGTGAGGTTCAGGCTGAATTCCAGTGTCTCTCACAGACTCATCTGAACTCATCCATACTCTTATCTAGAATTGATTACGAGTCAGCCACAGCTCTGACTTGCAAAATGGGATGAGACACTATGAAATGACAAATATAAAGACTTAAGATCAGAGGATCTAGGCTCTGAATATGCATTGAAGCAACCACTGGAAAACAAATTTCAAAGGTTCTTACAGTACCTTGCCAGCCCTGTTTTGTATCAGAAAGAGGGCAACAGCACAGGGCTGTAGTTATGTGAGGTACCTGGGGCTGCTGCTCTTTCTCAGCTGGCCTGAAAAATCTTGTACCAGCAAAGCAGAGAAACAGCTGGGAGTCAGAATTTGGAGTTGCATGTCATTTAGGAGCATTTTTGTGTAAAAAAACCCAAGCCTCTGACTTTGATAATACCCAGGCAGGTCATCAGTGAACAACACAGAACTGTAACTAAGCCCAATGGCTCCTTGTCTTAAGGTAATTGAAAACACTTTTTTTTGTTGTTGTTGTTGGTTAGTTTGTCAGTGGCCAGTTTTACAGCAGAAATTACTAGAATGGGATAAATTCATGTCTCAGAAGCAAACTGCTGTTGCCTGATCGGTATAGAAGAAAAGGGCTAAAACAAAACAAGTCCTGGATGCACAACCTTCAACCCTTCTTTTCTTCATCTGGAGTGCCACTTATTTGTCCTACAACACAAACCCACATCTGTGTTATGGCCTGATTTGGAACCCTTAGGAAAACCCTCTGAGCCTGTGTTAAACATGGTCAGTGCTGGAAACCCTATCAGAGTGTTTTAAAATTGATGCAGTGCCTTGAAATACGTAATTTGTGAACTGTTCTCTGTGGCTGTGGGAGCTGGTTGAGGAACTGAATAGGACCATGTCAAAAAAAAATCCCTCAATCCAAAATGGGGTGTGGAGATACCCAGAACTGTGATTCCTTCTCCAGCTTTAACTGGCTATTTTTAGTTTTCTTTTAAACAGTCTGATAAAACAGGCTTTGATTGAAAACTTATTGGTGTGTTTTAGTAAGAAACTAAAATTTGTAACTGCAAGCTGTTAATTGTATATTATCCACAAGTTTTTAATATTAATTTTCTAATCAACAACAACAACAACAAAAAGTTACCAAAACAAAAAAACCAAACTGTTTTTCCCAAATTTCCCAGCCATGCAGCAGGGCAGACACTCTCCCATGACTTTACTCACAGTACCACAAGTCATTGTATGACTGCGGGTGATGGCATTAATCTAATGTGATGTGGGATTTCAGAGGGGACAGATGTCTGGAGACAGAATGCCCAGATTTCCTTTTGCTCTGTCAGACCCCTGACCCTGTACAAAACAGGCACTTCTGGGCCTGGCCCTGGGCACATTCACCTTCCCTGCTCTGCACTTGCCCTCTGCACAGCCTCTATGCCCCACGACATTTTCATGTTTGCTGGTAAAGTCCAAGCTTCTCAAAGGCAGAAGAGCCTTAATTTTCCTCTCAAACCTGAGTTTTGTAAGTTATTAAACATAAAAATGTGTCAGCAATGAGCATCACCAGAATTAACATGTTTTTGCTAAGTGTCCCTGTTAAATAATCTCAGGATGAGCTCTGTGCGTTCCTGTGTGGCCAGCATGGGCTGGGCTCATGGGCAGTGCCAGGGAAACCTGCAGGGATGCCCTCAGGGCAGCAGGCATGTCACCCATGCCCAGAACATTTCCTGTCCAGCGCTCTGGACTAACCCTGCCTTGTTGTGTCACACTAGAGTTTCTTGCAGCCCTCTGTCCTACTGAGCCCATTTCAGAAATACCAGTGGCTCCAAGCAAATTTTGTCTTTGACAACCGACAGCTGACATACATCTTAATAGGAAGGGATGGAGCATTTGGGGTCTTTCTTTTTAAAGTTCTGTAATGAATTTGGTTCTGAATTTGATTTTGGTTCTGTAATGAATTTGTTACAACACGGACCATACGCACAGAATAATTTTAAGGCGAGAACCCAAATCGCGGTTGATGCTCCCGTATTGATCGGCGGTAACAGCTCGCCTGTGGGGGCTTATTTGTTTTGCCTTGGAGATGAGCGTGACTTACATGCTGTTAGTTCTGTATAAATGATGCCATGATGGTGCATGAGCCAGTGCAAACACCAGCCTTGCTCACAGGGCACACCTTCTGGGCGAGGTTCGGTGCTGCTGCTGTTCGGTGCTGGGGTCGGGAGGGGCCACGGGCAGCCAGACCCTGCAGACTCGCTGTGCCTGTGCCTCCCAGCCCTGCCAGAAACACCGGAGAGCAGGGAGGGGCTCAGGGTGAGACAGCAGCAGCAGCCACAGATGAGCAGAGGTCAGACATCCCTGCAGGTCAGGGGTGGAAGGCAGCAGTTCCTGTTCCACCCGCAGCAGCTGGGTGGATGGAACCACCTGCACCTCCTCTGCCCGTGCTCTTTGTGCATTACAAATCGCTACTCTTTATTTAGATCAAACAACTGCATTGTTTTTCTATGTAGGTAGCTCGCTTTCAGATTTTCCAGTTTCATAATACGACCCCTTATAATATGATTTCCTATTAATATTCCTAATCTGATTCCCTAGTATGATTTTCTATTAGTAAGATCACTGCTTAGTAACATTCTGAACTAGAACTTCCCCTTACGTGTGGCATTTGACATTTGTCAACTGAACATAACAATAAATAAAAATTTAAATAAGTGCAAACCTTCTAAAACTATAAAAAACATCACAGTAAGTAACTTTCATTTTCTCAAACACCCATTTTATCTTCCTCATTTCTTCCCCTTTTCCCCTTTGGGGCTATGGCAGAGGAGAACAACAGATGGTTATCAGTCAAGAGTAACTAGGGAAACGGCAAAACCTGCCCCAATTGCTATGGAGACAGCCATTTCTGTGCTTGGTATGCACTATTTGTTACATCAGCAACCAGAGAGAGTTAAAAAAAGAAAAAAAATGTTCTAAAGCACCTGATATTGAAAGGAAATCTCGTGTTTGTGTGTACTTGTCCTTGTGGCAGGAGTAGTCTCCATGTTCATTTGCCACTCAAGTTTTGCTTTAAGCTGCTATTTCGGTTATTTTTTGACAGCAGCATTTTGAGTTGTGAGTTGATGTAATACAAATACCCAGAGTAAATACTTAATACTTTTGAATAGTCTTCAGAATAATTATTCATCAGCAACTCTTTCCCTTCGAATTCCTGTCTCCTTGAATTTAACAACCTGGCAGCACAGGTCGGGTATGAAAACTGAAGACAGAGAAAATGACTCTGCCCAATTATTTCAGGCAGATGAGCTGTTTCTGCACAAAGCCTCAACCACAGCTTTTGGCAAAATCACATCCTTGAGAAAGAAAAAAAATGGAATTTTGGAACACTTGTAAAAATCTCAGAGTGAGATTGCAGCTTGATCACAACAGCTGTATCAATCTTTTAATTTTTTTTTAATATGAGCAAACTCTTACAGAGTGATTTTAGGGAAGCATAAATGGAGTAAAAATTAAAAGGAAAAAATACATTCAAAGCTACTTTGAAAGAAGTTCACATTATTGCAATTTAATTGAATTCAATATTACTTCAAAGCACCATCTTTCCCCATTTATTGGGGCTTCCTTTTCAGTTAATACAAGGATTTGTTTGGTATGTGAGAAATTTTAAATAGGTGTGTTGGTGTCACTTTCCTTAGATATTTTAATCTTCTTACAGTTATGTCTGGGCAATAAATGTTATAGAGTGGCTCTCTAATTCTTACAGGTTATGGAAGAACTTAAATACTAGAGTGCAAACTATAAAGGAAAGGGATGGCACAGAACCAGCAAGTCGGTATTAGAAATTAAATGATAACTGAAATGGAAGGGAAAAATGTTGTCCAAACAGAGGTTTTTTTGGACATACAATTAGCAAAATTATTTGTTTTCTAAAAATGATTCTATAATAATTTACAGTGAATTTACCTTCCTGTGAAATCACTATTGAAATCCCTTTAAATATTTTGGTGATACAATACCTGTAACATGGATACTCTGGTTAAAAATGCAAGTGTTTCACAAATGAGGAAATGGCTCCTGCCTAATTTTTTATCTACAAGTGTAGCTGCAATCTGTAACAGTAGTACAGTAATTTTATATCAGTAACAGTAGAACCTTAAATATGCAACTATTATAACACTGGTGGGGTTTTTTTGTGTGTGAAATGTGAAATTTTGTGTGAAATGTGAAATATGGGGAAGAAATCTGAAAAGTATATATTACAGTAGTCATTAATACTGGCTTTTATTTAAATATTTAACTAGATTTTAAGCAAAATATAGAAAGAGGTTATAGTAATTCAACTACTGTCACAGTATAATTAAAAAACAGATTAGTTCTTGAGCTTTGCAGTGGCCTTGGTAGTGTTTGAAAATGAAAAAAAAGAATCCCTCACTGAATGAAATACAAACCACTGGTTATAAAGTCCGTTATTGTTAAATGTTGATGCTTGAAGGGCCTCTTCTTTGTGAATGTGAGTATGGCTAATTGCAGAAAAAATGCTGAAATCTCTACTTATATAGTTAGTGTGCTGCGAAGAAATCTTGCTAGGAATACAAATGGAGGGTTTTAAACAGTAGGAGTTTTTTAATGTTATTAAAAAATAAGATTATTTCAGTTTTGGTAAATTTCACCCTGCATGAATTTAATTCTTTAATGTTTTGGAATAGTTTCATGTTTTAAAAGAAATCTTAAAGCTAGTAACATGATAAAAATTATATCAGCTTCTATGCTGGGGATTTTTATCTCTCAAATGCATTTGTAAATTAAGCATTCCTTATTGTTGTGAGCAAAACCTTCAAGGCTCAGTATTTAAAGGATTATTTCAAATGGCAAAAGAATATATCAACATTGTAAGACCCTATTCCTTCTAATTAGTATTTGAAATTTAACTCTTATTTATGATAGATAATGCACAAGTGTAAAAGGATAAGCCAGAGTTACACTCTGTCAGGAAAAAGGTGTTTTAGACATTTAAAGTGGCATTTTGGCCCAGCCATAGATTCTGCTGTGTAGTAAATCTGTTAGGATGCAGCGTTATTTCAAAATTCTTAGAAAAGTGATTTGTGTCTAAGTTTGGGTTTGGTTTTTTTCTTTTAAACATAAATTTTAAAGTTTAACTTTTATCAATCAGTTGCATATAATGCAGTCACATAATTTTCCTGGTTTTTTAATAAAACCTGAGAGGAGTTATTGAGTCTACATTAGAGCCAAATTACAGTAACACATATGGCTGTATGCATTATGGCTCTACCACGTGAAAAATGTCTTTTCCTCCAAAGACTTTTATAAATTCTTGGGTTGTTTATAAGCATTTGTCTGTGTCACACTCCACCTAAATCCCATTTGCCCATTCAATATTTTCCTTGCTTGAGTGCTTTGCTCTGTTCTCTGAGCTCTTCTGGTATCGCTCGTCGTTATCTCTCGGCACTGTCGGGTTGCTAATTGCCTGTCACGGGGCCCTGGCACCCCTGGAGCCTCCCAGGTGAGGTCAGCGTGGATAATTCAATCACAGGGGAGCTGCTGGGTGTCCCAGGCTGGGATCTCAGCTCGCTGCTATTGGCACAAGGACCTGTTCTGTCAGCGCCGCCCAGCCCAGCTCCGGGCTTGGGGTCTGCCCGGCTCCGGTGCTTTGTGTGTAATGCCTGAGAGATTCAGCATTTAACCCAAACATTTTGGCCCAAATAGAAGTTAGGTGTCTGTGTGGCTCAGCAACATCTGAGAGTGTCACACAGCTCAGTTACTGAGGTTTCATTCATCCTTCAGCAGCTCAAGATTTTGGTGTGGGAATGTTCTTTTCCATCAGAGGCAGTCGAATCACTTGGTAGGTTTAGATAAAGTCTGAGCTTAAGGGCTGTATTCCTTCAAAAGGCAGAGGAAATGCAGGTGTGAAAAGTGATTTTGTCCATGTAATTTTAAAATTGCATCTTAAGTCTGAGTTTGTGTTGTCTGACCTTTTGCCACCAGTACATTGCACCACTACGTGCCTAACAACCTATTTGTAATCTCGAGGAAAAGATTTTCTAGAAAGGGTATGAGTGCTGAAAAATAGGGGTGGCATTTAAATCTGAATCAAGGCTTCTGCAGCCCAAGACCATTTTTAAAAATTTACCTGTAACAGGAGCAGTGTCACATGCTCCTCAGGGAAATGTAGATTCCACCTGTTCTGAAATATTGGGGTTTTTTTCCATTTTTTTTTTTTTTGTTTTCTTTTTAAGTTGAAATTTTACCTTCTCTGCATAGAATTAATTTTATTCAAGTAAGATGTTCTCCTCAACAAATATTAGGCATGTCTGTTCATCCCCTTGAGGAGCTGCATGCACAGCCTACCCACACTGAGTGTGTGAGCTGGCTGCTAGTCCCCATCAGAGGGGATTTGTTTTGTCTCCACAAGTAAAAAAATTTGTGCTGAACACCTTGGCTTTCTGTACAACTTTACTTAAGATTTTCCCAAAACTTTAAGCTTAACACTTTGTCTTGGAAGGAGGACATTTAGATTTAAACTCTCAAATTTCTAATCTTGACTGAACCACTCACCAGGGTGCTGTACAGATGCAGAGAAATAGGATTTCCATCTTTACACACAGAGAAATAAATGGGGAAGCTGAGGGTCTTAAAACCAGCCATGCCTAATTTTGAGATAACTAGCAGTTCTCTTCCTTTTGAGAAGAAATTCTCATGTTTCAGTGCAGATGTGATTGTGTTGGTGTGATAGATACCAAGAGACACGAGCTCTGTGACAAAGGAGCATTAAATATGTGAGTCTTACCCCAGAGACTGTAAGGGATTGGTTCACGGGCCACAGCATCAGGATGTATCCCTAATGAATATGTTCCCTGTTTACTGATAGTCCTGCTAAGTGTGTGTCTTCTGAGCATTGAGAGGTTTCCCTTGCTGTGATCCTGGGCATCGATCACACAGACTAAACCTGACTGTTGGCAGTGGCATGACTGCATGCGTGGAAATATGATTAAAATGGTTGTTATGCTTCTTCAACAAAAAAAATCAATCTATGAGAGTAGCAGTTTTTTAAAAAAAGCAATACCCACCCAGGAATCCCTTTAATCAGAAGGCTTTGTGAGTAGCACACTGGGTTTATTTACTTATTTTAGTGTATTTGGCAGAAAAATCAATATAATAGTATAACTCCAATGAAAATCATGCAATATATAGTACTTCCCATAGAAGGAGAGGGAGAGGAGATTCTCAAGTTGAGGCTCCTTCCTCCTCATCATGTTAATAACTGCCAACTTTCTGCTTAATAAAGCGAAGTATAAAGTAATAATGAAGACAGCCCTGCGTTTAACTCATTTGAAGTTTATTCCTCTTCAAAATGCACCATCCTTTCTGTTTCAGCAACAGATTTTTGTCAATTAAAGAGGTATATCAGAACAAGGCACTCAGCAGCCAGTGGTCTTCTCAGCAGTCAAAACCAGACAGGTTTTAGGATCTTTGGTAGGTGGTCAGAGGAACAGAGAGAACATAAATATGTATGTATACATTTACCCATATATATATATATATATATATATATGCTGTGCATGAACTCCCACACACAGACAAATCCCTTTCGGAGGACTGCACATCCCGGTGTCTGTCAGAACTGGAGACGTGGCTGAAGTTTGCCGAATTCACAAAGTTATCCAAAGTTAGCAAATGCCATGAGAAACCTTAGGCTGGGCTTTATGCTTCCTAAAGTTTTCAGCAGACCTCAGAGTGTGTGTGGGTTTTCCTGTATTTAACTCACCAAAAGGATGATCATCGATACCAGACTGCATCACAAGGGATGAGTTTCCACAGCTGTCAGAGATGTACACATCCAAGGTGCTCAAAGTTAGCAGACCAAACTTAGTCTTTAGAGGGGTTCATAAAGATTGTATTCGCTCTGTCTGTGCTTTATTGTTGTATAGTAAGAAAATTGCTGCAAATGTCTGTTTAGGCCAAAAATTAGATACAGCAAAAATTGGAAAGTAGTTGGTGAAACTATACAACCACATTATACATGGGTGCAATATATTTGCTATAGTTGCATTTATTTTTTTTTTTAATAAAACCCAGAAACTATAGTGTAATCTTTGTATTTTTATTCGAGATACTTTACACATGCAATACAGAGGTCTCTGCCTCATTTCATTTCTCATGAAATGCAGATATTTTACTTGTATGTGACTGGATATGTAATTTTATTTCTTTAAGTGTAAAATTTAAGGGATCGGATGTCAGAAAATGTAATCACTGAATTTTAAATTACAACTTTAATTCTTTTAAGCAAAAGAGACAGATGTAGCTGTCCTCCTGTATCCACATATATTGCAAAATACATTTAAATCATGCACGTACAGGGAGACAAATGAGAGAACTCCGCCATCCAAATATTAAATTACACATTTTGAAGCAAAATAGTGTTTTAAGTGTACATGTGTATAATGCTTTTTGTCACTGGATCACTCTCCCTGATGCAGTTAGACAGAATCTGTATTTAGTCAGTAATCTTTCAATAGAAAGGGCTACCAGATGGGACCAGTAACAATGCAGAGAGGCATCGAACCACCACAGACATTTGGTGCTTAGAATAATAAAAAGACTATAAAATTAGATTAGTTGAGTCTAATTTGGAATTGGTATATTCCCTGTGCACTCTCACAGCTCTTGGGTAGATAAAGCCTGGAGATTTAGTACTGTCAGGACAGAGGACTCCAACTTCCAGTAAAAGAAAAAACGGCATTCTGGGAGGTCACGGAGGGCAGCCCAGTGACCTCCAATGATTTACAGGCCTTTAGCTTAATGAAATTGTTTCAGTGACATGACGGTAAAAGCTCATAATGGATTGGATGCCCTAATGTAATGAAATTACTCCCTTCTGCCTTAACAAAAAAAAAAAGAAAAAAGAAAAAAAAAAAAGGCGCAATTAATATTTACTGAGACCTGACAGGCTTCAGTGTGCGGGAGCGTGCAGCGCTGTCAGACAGCCGCGAGCAGCCCCGAGCAGCGTGGCAGCTGAGCAGGCGCTGCGAGGGGGTGGAGGGACACCTCGGTGACGGGGAAGCCCCAACCTGGTGCTCCGAGCCAGCCTTCATCCTCTCCCTTCCTTTCTGCAGGCAACTGGACAACAACCAGATCAGCTGCATCGAAGATGGAGCCTTCCGAGCCCTGCGCGACCTGGAGATCCTGTGAGTTGACTTGGTGCCGTGCTGGGGCGGTGGGGGGGTGGCTGTCCCCGTGCTGCAGTGCTGGTGAATCTGGGGGCTCCACAGCCTGCCTGCCCACCTCAGCAAGTGCAGTCTCACTCTTCCCCCGGGCTGGCGTTATTGCTAATTAAACCACAATAGACGACTTGTGCGCTGCCGCTCGCGAGGAGCGCAGAGATTGCCGTGCTCGCTGCTGCGTGGAACAGATGGGGTTCAGCAGCGTTCCAAGTGTGTCCGGTGCTTGATCCACAGCCAGGAACCTGCCCGGGGCTGCCCGATGCCGAGCAGCGCGTGGGTAACAGGTTCGTGGGGAGCAATATTGCGAGATACGTGACCGCTACCCTAGACAAAAAGCTGTTTCGAAGGTGTTTGGTGTATGAGAGGGAGGAGAGATGGGCTCTTGGCAGGCTTGTTCAGTGCAGTCATTGGCTTTTGGGGAGGATCCTTCTCTGAGGGCTGAAAAAACACCACGTTGTGCTCTTCACGTACCACAAACTTTACGCATAGGCTGTTAAAGCTGCAGCACATACTGAAAAAAAGGTTTTGACAGTGAAATCTGATTTTGACGTAGAAGCAGCACATAAGATTTAGAGCACTGTCATTGTAAGGTAAATCCAACATTACCCTGAACTTGGTATCTGAGCAGATTGTTTGCTTATTTCTAGTAGTTACTTATTTACTTAAAGACCTTTTCTAGGATAGATTTTCACTATATGAACTGCTGTAAAAGCTTTCCCTGTCACCCCAAAGTTAATCCTGCAAAGCTGAGTGTCAGTACTCGTGAAAGCCCGTAATTCTGAGCCGAAATGGAGGGAGGTGGGAAGGGCGCGCGACGCCTCCGAAATTCAAACCCTCGTCATCTGCCGTGAGTTAATGCGAGAGCAGCCCTGCCCCGGTGCACAGCTCCCCACAGCAGCAAAGACCTGCCCAGGCTGCTGCAGAGCTTGCCCTTAAATTACATGGGATGAAACAGCAAATGGTAGGTGGATAAAATAAGCACCTGCCTCAGACGCTCCTGGCACCTGGAGACTCAGCAGAGTCACGACATTGCCTTGGGCTGCTGCGAGGAGGAAGAGCAGCGGGGGCTGGATAGGCAGCCCTGTGCCACACACCTCAGGGCTCTGAACACGTCTGGTGACACACAGGATTGTTCCCAAGGGCTGGACCCACCTTGTACTGATGCTCAGAGGAGTTCTGCCCTCAGAAGCTGGGCCTTCTGAGGGACCTGGTGGTGGCTGTGTCTGTCACGGCTGAGGTGCCCTCTGTCCCCCAGGCTGGGACCCTGATGTTGATCAGATAGGATGTGTAGCTCACATTGAGCAAGCAGAAGGTTTCTGCAGAGTTTCTTATCTGGGAACTTATCAAGAGTATTGTTTGGATTCTATAGTAATAGCACTTTTCAAGAAAAGTAATGTGTTACCACTGTAAAATTTTACTTGTCTGTCAGATTGAAAAGTCTGCTGTGTGGTGGTGAAAGAAAGGAAGAAAGGAAAAAAAATGAACTACTCTAAAACTGGCTTGCTTTTTTTTTTTTTTAATGAACTGATTTTCTGTATCTGCAGAGAGTGAATCAGTCCTCCACTGACAGCAGACTGTGCTATAACTTTCACTATATAGCCTGGACAGTAAATGGAGCCCTTTTTTGCAATATACTGAGTTCTGCAGGCTCTGCAGAAGTTGCTGGGAATGCATTTCTTCTCCCCAGGATGTAGTAAATGCTGAATTAATTTATTTACCTCTCTGTTTTAATTGGTTGCTTCTACACCATTTATTTGTGGGTGGGAGAAGATAAGGATATATAAAATAGATCATAATCAGTTCTTTAGTGCATTTTTAATTTTAAGTACAGACACACTGCTACAGGAAGAAAATATTAATTCTAAAAGATGAGAAAACAGATTGATAGTATCTATTTCTAAACTTATTTTTCTTACAATCACAAAATGTGAGTTTTAGACTTCCAGCCTAATCTGATTTTTTTTCTTCAAAGGAAGTCTGAGAATTTAATCTTTCTATCAAAATAAATTTGCTAAATCTCCCAGAGAATATCATATCTTCAGTTGTAAAACAGTCAAAAATGTTAAAATTTAAAACAATCTGAACCATCAAAGAACATTAACAAATGAAAACAAATTTTAACATTTCAGATCCACCATGTATTTTATGCAGATATATTTTAGCATATAATGTAATATATAGAAAATATTTAAAGATTCTTGCAAAAAAAAAATTAAGTTATGTTTGAACAGTTTGCAAGAGCACCAAATAATGTATTTCTTCTTTATCTTACTGAAATCTTGTGACCTTTCTGATATTCAGTGTTTCCATTCCGACACTTTTCTCCTCACATACACCCTGTCTACATAAGTCCAAATTATGTTTATCACTTGGGGCACAGCCTTGCTCGAAAAATAAACTAAGAACATTTTCATTAGAAACAGTTTGGTTTCCTTCACCTTGAGCTCCTCAAGAAACATGACTTAAGGAGCTTGGTGATTCAGTAGCTGTTGGAAGAGAAGGAATTTTTGTGCAGTTATCCTTCAAAATGCAGAGCACGCCATGGTCCATGTGACTTATTTATTCTTATCAACAAGTTGCTTTCATTTGCTATTCTCATTTTCTTGTTTTGTGTTACAAATATGTTCCTGTACCAGCAAATAGCACAGAGGCAGAGCTGAAAACAGGACTGAAATTTGTGCCTGATTTGAGTACATGGCGCGGTGCTGGGAGTTGTGAACTTCAGCTGCAGCTTGGAGCAGCCCAAGGCGCCGACTGCGGCTCCCGACGCCAAAAGGGGCTCTCAGTCACTTCTGAGTTTAGCAGCCTCTGTGTTTCAATGCCACAAAAAGTTTCACTGATTTCATGGCCTGACCTAATGCAGGTGCTGAGTACTACTGCTGACACTGAGTTTTGGGTTAAAAGATGCGAAAATGTTGAGTATAAAGTGCTTTGGTGCCTCCTCTTGATTGTCTTTGCCTGTGCAGCAAGTTGAAAATAATGTCTGAGAAATGACCCACACAACTGATGGGTTTAAACATCCTGTCCTGGTAGCTCTGGCTTTGTTCATTCTTGTCTCAGATCTTCTGTATAGATTCCCTGGCTTCTATTTGTTGATAAAATAGTAAATTTTTCTCGTTGACAAATACCTGTGTCCCCTTTTTATAAGATGACAAAACACATTTCAGTGTGTTTGATCTTGCAGTCCAAGACACAGAAAGGTGTGTGCAACAACTGAAACAGCAATAGAATGCAAAATGAGCATGTATTCATAAATGAGTGGCAAAAGTTTTTAACTGTCTTATGACTTGTTGGAGTAGAAGTGCACAGGAAAGTTGAAGAAAATTGGTGTAAAACCTTCGCTAACTAAAGATTTTTGAGTAGGAGAAGGTTTTCTGCTCTGCTTAGCTCTTATTTATGTCCTGGGGCAATATCTGGCAATAACAATATTATTGAGAAATATCTATTACTGTAGCCACAAGTATGATTAAAGGTTATTAAAAAAAACCTCAAAAGAAACCCAAACCAAAAATCCAGAGTAGTCTCCAAAATGATTAGCCCGTATTCCTTATGGTGTGTGACAATATGCTGTTCATATACTTTGTAGGTTAGAAATTAGTCCATGGTTTTATTTCCAGATGCCCAAAATTATGAAGGATAGGAGATAAAACACTTCTAGGGCTCAGAATTCCACCTCCAGTCTCTTAGGATACATGAGTGAAAGAAATTAACTTCAAGATGGTTCAACAAGCTCAGACTGGATAAACTCGTAATATTGAGTGCCTTAGCATACTGTTGTCATTAGACTGGAAGGGCTGAACCATTTTTCTCAGTAAGAAACAGAACTCAGTTCAGCAAAAAGCCCATTAATTTATTTGTCATTGTTTTGTCTCCCTGGGGTAACTGGAAAACTGTGTGGTGGCATGGGAGTTGTACCATGTAGACAGCACAGAAAGAATTGTGAGTCACTGTTGACAACTTAGGTGGAGTATTTTCCTTTTTTTTATATTGTAAAAGCTGTTTTTCCTCCTGCCTTTATAATGATAGCCAGAGGGTTCAGAGCTTGAACACATTCTGTTCGTTGCATGAGATTTTATTATACCATGAGCTAATCCTAGGAGGTCTGTGGGTAGTATTCTGTTAAAGAAGGCAAAAAGGGGTTCTTGCTGTACAGAGCTAGTACAGAATGATTTGGGGGTTTGTTTGTTGTTAGCCACATTAATTGTAGGTCTTTCATATAATATGTCTGAGTCTGAAAATTGTCCCTCCTGAATTTCACCTGCTTTTGGAATGAATGAGCACTGGCTCTGCCGTTGAGTCCGTAGCTGCAGGCTCCGCGCTCAGGGACCCACCATTCCACTTTAGGTGCCTTAGTGTGAAAAATCATGCCAAATCATCCACAAGTAATAATAAAAAGGTGCAAGTATAGTCATCCAGATATCTGTGACTTGAGTTCCAAATGAGTCCTAAATATATTACAGATATTTTTTCTTCAGATTGCAAAATGTCATAAAGGTTAAGAAAAACGCACCACCCTTCCTTTCCCAAAAATCTTAAAATTAAAACAATAGGAATGATTTAAATTGTTCTGTCAGTGTTTGTATGCAGAACCTTTTCTCCCCAAATATTTCTGCCACACTCTTCTTCCTTCTCTGTGACAAACCCACAAAACCACAAAGCTACAAGGACTGTGCCAGTGTTTCCAAGCTCCGATTCGGCCCCGAGCCGTGTCCATTGGGACACAGCTGGTCTGTCACACCAGCCTGGCCTCCAGCCCCAGTTCTGTGCATCGTCTGCCACAGACAGGCATTGCAAGCATTTTACCAGTGGGTGAAAATCAGGATTATTCCTGCTTTCCTTGTTTGGATTCAATGTGTTCCTGTTATAAACAATTATTTCATAAAAGGTTTAGTCTGTGCAATTTCTAATAGAGATGTCACGGATGAGTGTGGCTTTGATGCACACTGCCTTTTGCCGTAGCAAACTTTTAAGAACTTCCTAGACATGAATAAGTATTTTGTGCTACAGCCAGGATTTAATTGTTCCTAGGATTTCCTCTGTATGCTGAACACTCAGTTACATAGTCAGTTTTACTTATTTGCAAAATCCTATTCTGGGCATGTCTTAACTAGATAGAAGATTTTTATTTGCTTTCACAACCTGGAGAGACAGGGAGTGAAAGTCATGACATAATTCTAAATATATGAGATGTCATTGCTTAATGAAAGCCTGAAAATGCCACGCAAATGTGATTTCCTCCTCTATTTTGCTAGAAATTATGATCGGTCGAGGCAATCAGGATCAAATTTGGACTCTGTAAATTACGTTCCTATAACTGATACCAAAATGCCGAAGTACAATAATGAAAATGAGAATTCTTTGTCAAATGATGTGCATAGCTAGTTTACTTACACTTGAGTGAAAAATAAATTATTGCGGGTTTTGGTTTATATTTTTTGTGGTTTGGTTTTTGGGGGTTTTTTGGGATTTGTTTTGTTGGTTTGTCTGAGGTTGTTTTTTTACCTAAGGGTGTATATTAGATCAAATGTATGTAAATTAATAAAAGCAATTTAAAATCTTTACTTATTTAATCAGTCAACATGTAAAAATTATACATGTGATAAAAAGTAAGCGGAAGGAAGTAACCATTGGCAGTGTATGAGTAATTGAAGTATGTACCTGCTTGCTGAAATTGAAAAACAAGGAGCTTGGCATTTCTAAGAGTATCTTCCGTTTTCTATGTTGAGCTTGTCTCACAGACAATCAAGTTATGCCAGAGGAAGGACAACAGTTGGTTGGGCAATAGAGAAATGGTGTGTGCAGAGTATGGAGATATCAGTAGGCAAACGGGAATTTCAGTTTCTCTTTGTTCTTTATTAGACTGTCCCTGAGTTTCTATTCTTCCTGCCTCCTGCATCACTGTCAGTCTGTAAGGGAAGGAGAAATGCTCCTGAAGAACCTGGCTATGGTTACTACAAGGTTTCAGTCACATAAATCAGAGATAAGATTAACTACAGAAATGCCTTTTTTGGGGTGAACTTCTTGAAAGTGGAGTGCTCCCCCAATGGACCCTAGGGAAAGGAGATGCATAATCAGCATAACGAGTTGATGGAGGGAAGATGGGGTGCTTACATGGTTCTTGATAAGAAATGTTTTTATGTGCTGATGCATGTCTGTGGGAGATGTGGTGTCCCTGCTCGAGATGAGGAAATGAAATCTGAGATAACCTCTGTTGTACAGCAGATTACAAATGGGAGGTTGGAAGTACAGCATGGTGAAAGGAACACTATCCAGATGGCACCATGGTGACAGGCTTTATATCAAAGACCAGCCAAGACAAAATAGGAGTGGCTAAGAGAGGGTCTCTGGAAATCACTGATGCCTGTTACAGATGTAATGTAACTCTCTCTTTATGGGGAGAATATATTTGCATAAATTCATTGATCAATGATTTTGCTAATCCTGCCGTATTCCAGGCATGTCCTTGCAAATTGATGAACATTTCTATCAGTCCTTGGTCCAGATGCTTAATTATGTTACATATTTAGAAAAGATGGATTTTTCCCTTCCTGGAGCATATGCAGTAGTTGAATGCTGTGCTCATTCTCCTTCCCTGCCCCATTAGGTTGGAAGGTTTTTTCCCTTTAAGAATAGCCTGGAGCCATACAGGCTGCAGAACTTATCAAGATAAGAGCAGTGCCAGGTTAGAATTATTAGTTTCATGAATCACTGACCGGTATGCTTTTTGAGGAAGCCCAGCTTTATGGGTTGTGTCATTTAAGCCCTTCACTGGTGGTGCAGTCACTGCTCCGAGAGATTCCAAAGTCAAAACTCCAGGAGAGACAGATATTTCTGGCAAACCTTGTCTCCCATGATATTAATTGTTTCATTTGCATGCTCTGCTCATCTTGTGACCTGCCCTCCCTCCCCTTTGACTAATATAGTTTCTTCGTCAGTAATATAAAAGATGTAGAACAAGCATTTTGACTGTTGAAAGTCAAATGAATGTGAACGACTTCATCCAGAGGACACTCAGCTGTGTATTTAATGCTGATGTGCAGCTCAACACCTTAACCAAGAGCTGAGCTGAAGACTAGGATGGGAATAAAACTCATAGCTGATAAAGTTGAGGTGATGACGCAGTTCTGACAGCACATGATGAGTTCAAGGTGGATGAGTAGTCGTTTTATGCTGTACTTTGCAGTCACTGTTCCTATGACTCCCCAAAGCAGCAGGATGACGATACTCCGGTAGGTGGATGTGGTTCTGTTGGCATCAGTACAGCTCTGTGGCTGGGGGGAGGCTGCATGTGTGTGCACCACAGGTTCCTTTGATACCATTGTCAAATATCCTGGGATGTCCTCAGCCCCCCTGTGACACTGCTCGGGGTCCAGAGCTGGTGGTGTATGTGGGAACTCCTGCTTCCTCTGGGCTCAGTCACAACAGCCAAAAATTATCATTTCAAAAAACATTTCAAAACGCTTAACTGTTCCCTTTTTTTTCCCTGTGTCCAACTAAAGGCATTGTTTGTGGCCAACAGGGGGGTAGATGATTTGTCTTTCTCAGAGGTTGCTTTTGTCCCTCTGCTGTGCTAAGTACAGCAGAGACAAAAGCTCTGAGCTGTAGCTGGTCTTTATTCAAGGGAGGGCTCTGAAGCCTGGGAAGAGAGAGTAAAACTATGATTGGAGCTCTGAATACCAGGACTGAGCTCCCTGTTCAAGCAAGATGTTTGATACTTTACCTTAAACTGTAGCTACAGGGACCAAGGCACTATGCCTTACATATTACTGGTATTATCCAATATTTTTACCTAGGACAATAATATTGCGCCTGTAATAAATTAGAAATCAAATCAATAATATGTAGATAGCTTGGAAGTGCTTAGAAGTGAAGTAGATAACTGTATCTGCACCTGAAAAAAAATGCATTGGTAAAACCTACTTCTGATTTAAAGATTAGATAGTATCTTTTTTCTTGCTGTTCAAAAGATTATGCATATAATGTAGATATGTATGTGTGCAAGTGTATGTGATGATGGGAGCATTTTTAAATTAAGTTTAAATCAAGAAAAATAACTTTTAAACTTTAGAGAAAGGAACAAGATTAATATAAATTAGATTTTATTTACTTAGCTTATCTAGTCCTGGGTTTAGGAAAAAAGAAGATTTAAGAGCTGCCTTAAGTATGGAAGTATAAAATAATGTCAAAGTCATTTGAAGACAAATAACCACAATTTCTATGTTAATTAAGTTATCATAAATTAAGCAATTTCTTATTAACTGGTTCAATATTTGTGAAGCACAATTACATTTCTTACATTTTTATTTTGGGGTGAATAATCTGAATGCATTGTTTTTAGTCTTTACGAGCAATGGATGACCATGCTTGGGACATCTGCACATCCTTAGAAACAAATCTAAAAATGCTGTAAGGCCATCCAGAAACCTTTTTTATGATGTACCATGTTGCTCTAGTTCTTTACAGATACCTGAGAAAATAGCTTGGTCAGTTGAAAAAGCATCAATGGCTACATAAAGCCATTGAAGGAAATGATGTTCAGTTGTGCCATCAAGTTTTTAAAATTGCTTGTAACCCCCTTGTCTTCTCAGCGCTGGGTGTGGTGAGGCTTCTTGGTCTGCAAGCACCAGAGTGTTGCTCAGGGTAGGGTTTATTTGAGGGTAAAGAAAAGAGAACCCTGGAAGCCAGGCTGGTGGCTGTGCTGGAGGGCTGAAGCAGCACAGACCGGGCAAGGTCTCTGTTGGCCACCAGAACCTTGGGTTGTGTCTGACACCAGACGGGCTTTGTTGGGAGCAGGGAGTGTGGGGAAGCAGCCCTGGTTCATGGCTTTCAGCGCTGGACTTGGCTGCTGCGATCGATCAATTGCCGCAATGCAGCATCTCTGCGACGGCGCCTTGGAGGCCGCGAGGAGCCCCCGTTGGTGCAGGAGGCGGTTGCGGGCTGGGCGGGCTCTGGGGAGGGGGAGTCCACGCCGCAGCACCCGCGCTTCCTACTGGCTCCTTGGGCAATTCCAGTGGTGTCTTAAAAGGGTTGGGTCCATCTCATCTGCGAGACATCCCGTCTTCCCGTCCGTGTTAGAAGGGCGTTAGAAGCCAGGTGAGGCACTCCAGCCAGTCCTCAGACCGAAACGGGTAGGACAGACACTCCACAATGGCAGGTATATTTCATTTTGGGTGCATGCAGGTATTACAGAGAAACAGCCATGTGTGAAGATCTGTTGACTCCTTTTATTTAACTACTGCTCACGCTTGTAGAATATTCCTGAACAGATCATGGGTGCGTCGAATTTTTCCTGTGTATATTTTATTTTGCGATTTTTCACTGAGTGGACTGGAGGCAAATGAAACACTGTGAGTATTTGCTATTCAGATTGTTATGGTTTCTTAGCTGAACTGCATGAATATAAGCAGGTATTGCTGCTTCTCATGGGCAGGTGGAGTTTGGGAGGAACGTAAAAATTGGAAAGATAGGCATTTCTAAACATACTGACCTTTTTCTTGTGTGATACACACAAGCGCTATCTAATGCCTTATTAAAATAAAATCCTGATGGAAAGCAGATCCCTTTCCAGCTTCACCAAGAAACATATAATTGCCCTTGTCTAGAAACGACGTGTAGTCTTTGTTCTTTCGAAGCATTTCTTTCCTCTATGAATGTAGATTTTCCTTAACAACTGTTCATACATGCAAGTGTAAATTCACAGAATGTGTGTATCACACATTCCCAATTTCATTCACATGGATTTATATTAGCCTGAATATTAGCCTTAAGTTCCAGCATGGACAAATTGCAGATAGGAGCATCACATATCGTTAGAATATAAAATTGTTCCTCAAATATCTCCTCAGTCTCTTGCACTTTGGAGAGGCAATTTTGGCAGTTAAGGTGAGGTGTTCTCTCTTTAAAAGATTTGCTTGTTTTCCTTCCTCTGCTGTCCAAAGCCAGGAATTGCCTGTGCAGTTCTGTGCCACACCATGCCCATTGTCCTCTTGCTGGAGCCATGCAAGATCTCTTCCTGCTGCTTTCTCCCAGTGGGAATGCCAATGGCCTTGGGAACTGAGGGACAGCTGAGACACTGAAGCCAGGGTGGTTGCTCTGACCAGAGCAATAAGGGGCATTACTTTGCCTGCAGGACCTGCTGGTTCTGCTGCTGGGGGAAAATTGAACCCAGGGATCCTGGCAGCCCTCTCTCCATGGATTCCCATCACTGCCTCTTCCAAGGCATTGGTAAAATGTTTTACACCAACACTTGGCTAAACTGCCAGTGCCGTGTCACTCGTGGGGTTGGTGGCTCGTCCCTCTTTGCTCCCAGCGGGCAGCGCGGACCCCGCAGGCTCCCGCAGTCGCTCAGGCGCTGCCGCATTGCGGCATTGAGGTGGTCACGGGCTGGCACGGTGACCATCCCAAGGAGACTGAATATTGCCTCAGAGCCCTGACAATGGGTGCAGGAGTCCATTTTTGTCACTTTCTCTACCTCGGAAAAGACAACTAATTTCTGTCTGCTGCTTGGAATGGCTTTTCTGTAGTTGGTGTGTTACTTGGAGTGTGAAAGGCGGCGTTCATTGTGGGGGGAAGGCTGTCAGAATAGAGGCTTTTACCATAAAGGTGTCGCATTAAGGCTGCAGTGTACTCAGAACAGGACAAATTAAAACATGGCTTTGAAGAATGATATTGTTCCTTTCTGATCCAATGTTAATCAATTTCTTCAGAAGGTCTTTTGGGGAAGACCTGTAAGAAAATAGTAGCACTCAGCTGACTGAATGCTGAAACATTTTACCTTGGAAATCTCCA
Organism: Rhipidura dahli; assembly: GCA_013399225.1. Classification (NCBI taxonomy): domain Eukaryota; kingdom Metazoa; phylum Chordata; class Aves; order Passeriformes; family Rhipiduridae; genus Rhipidura; species Rhipidura dahli. The sequence continues at coordinate 312,898 of VXAC01006915.1, read as the reverse complement.
TCATTAAAACCATGAGCCTGAACAAATGACCAAAGTTGCTCGCTCCTTTCAGATTTTGGAGTTGAACCGTGTTAATTTGAATTGGACTGTGTTTGTAAGGCTGCTTCAGCTTCAGAAAGGACTAACCTGAAACAACTGCTTAGGCAGGGACCTGAGAAGCTGTTTTATTTTGCTGAGGAGCTGATGCATCAAACTTAAGGTTTGTATAATCTGACTTCATGTTGTTGATGCTTTTTCATCTTTTCCATAAATTCGCTCTGGTAGGCTTTCAGACCTCTGTATGCATTGAGAACGCAGTCCTGTTTCCATTGATTTTGTCAGGAGTAGCAAAGAATCCATAAACCACAGTACCTGATATGCATGCAGTTGGGTGACATCAAGAGCCATGTTTGGTATGAGAGATCTCTGTGGAACCTAAAAAACAAAACCCAAACCATCTCTACTTAACAATGAATTTCTATTAAAGTAAAATAATTGTATTTTAGGTTTATTGTATTAATTCATTGAACGAGAGATTTTCAAATGAATCTACAAAACAAAATTTAGGGGAGTTTAAATGGAATGCAATTATATTTTTGATTGCTGTGGCGCCTGCAAAAATCTGTGCCTAAATAAATGAATTGCAGGGACTAGATTCATTCCCTGCTGAAATCAGCCGTGGGATTTGCTCTGACTTCAGCAGGCATTGGTCTGGGTATTATAAGAATTGGACTCATTCGCAGTGGTTCTAGGCAATAATATCAGTCCTGAAATTTGGTACCATAGAGGAACATCAAAACCACCCCAATGATGCAAAACATTTACTCAGTGTTCACAGAAATACTTTTATTTCTCTGAGTCAAAATCAAAATTCTGGATGTACTTGAGACTTAGAACCACAGCAGGCATTCCCAATACAGTGTACTGAAAAACTTGTAGCCTTTGGGCAAAGCCCTGAGAAAATTTCATCATTCAAAAAAAAAAAAAAAAAAAAAAGTTAAGCCAATGTTTCATTTGCTATTTTTGAGTTTAGAAGAATAGCTCATTGGGGAATCCTTCATTCAGAAATAAAGCAGTGCAGAATGATTTCAGACTGCACTCTCTTGTCTTTGCACCAATGCTTTCATATTTTAATTCAGGCTGAATGGAATTTGTATTTTCTGCCTACAATTAAAGTGCCATGTAAAAGATTGAAAAGCTGATTGAAACTTCTCTAAAAAGCTTTTTCAACTCTCACTGGGCACAGATGTTAGAATTGGGAGGTGCAACTGGTACATTTTTTTTTTTACAGCTGATGGAGGTGATTTGATTGTGTGGGAAAATAGCAATGTCTTTCTGTGCACAGAAAGAACAACTTCCTTTAGGGGAAGCAATAAGACATTTCATATAAGATCATGTGAGTGACATTCTTGATTTAACATCTAACGATGTACACAATCTAAATTTGTACCACTTTGTCTGTATAACCGTTATTATGTTTTACTTTACCTTGTCCTGTTCTCTATTTTATTTTGTCTTGGAATATTTTATTTATTTAGGTGTTGGTGTAAATTCACGCATAACAATATGTATGTGCATATCTAGCATAAATTCGGGGCTAAAGGTAACACCAGAAAGGTATGGCCATATGTCACCAAAATCCTTCATTTTGCTCATGCTTGTTTACATATGACAATAAAACCTTTGATGTGCTGGCCCATATGATTTTTTTCTGGCCTCTTGTCCGTTTCCACTGATTCGCAGTCCCAGTCTCTTTAGCTTGCCTAACATTTTCTTGCTGCATGTCCTCTGTTTCCCTCTCCCCTGCTCTTAGCCCCTGAGCTTGTCTGTCTCAGAGACTCCAGCCAAGGCATAGCCAGACTCTAGGGAGAATTAAGGCAGCAATTACTGGACTTAGGTTAATATGCCCTAAAGTTATCACTGTGGGCAAATGTGATCCTCCTGGTTCTTGCCAGGTGACAAAACAGGCATTTTAAACTAAGAACCTGTTACTATAATAACTCAGTTTCCCTGAAGCCTGATGTCTTTGAAAGGAATCTCACTCCTTCGAGGGGTAAAAAAAGTCTGCCTTAAACATCTGGCCTTTATAATAAGCTTAAATAGTTAAAATCTGACAGTTATATGCAAATTAAAATTAGCTACAGAATGGGAAGAACAAGGCAATTGTAGCAGTAAACACTGTTGGCAATTTAGTGCATAATTCTCTGCTAATCTTATTTACTTTATTTTTTCCATACATTTCTAAAAGGAAGATCTTCTTTCCTCTGTATCCTTGAGATAGCCATATTTCTGATGTCAGCTTCCCAAGTAAGTGATGTTGGAGCCTCTCACGTTGCTGTGTTGAGAGTATTTGTGAACACATTGTCAAAAGACTAATGCTAGAACAGAAACCACAAATTGGCAACCAGTTATTTTTATTTCGGTGGGTTCTTCGTGTCACCTGGAGACTATTTAGACCATTATTTGCCTGGGGTAACATTGTGTTTAAAAATAGCACTCGTCTAGTGCCAGCTCATTTTAGAGTTGGGTACAAATATTGAGACAAACCCCCAGCTGTTATTGCTTGTGCTGCTAATTTGAGGTGTCAGCTCAGAGCTCTGCTGCTCCATGGCAGTGAATAAGGCCCCTTGTGAGATCATTATGTTTTCTAACAGTGCCGAGTAACGGATTAATCAGTGCAGCATCAGTTGCTTTCATTATCTGCCCACATGGTAGTTTGGGCTTTCTCTTAAACAGTCTGTGGTGAGATCAAGGAATTGAGCACAAGAGGCACTCGGGACTCACCACAGCTCAGAAGAGATGCAGCTGAGTTTTGGACATTGCCTAACGAGCAAACCTTGGATGCCTTGAAAGTTGAGGGTGACTGCACTCAGTGCTGAGGGCTGGAGTGCAAACACCACTTTGCTTTTTCATCAGAACCCATAAGAAACAGTAAATATTAAATTCAATGCAAATTCCTCCCGACCTGTGTGAAAAATAGCTCTTTACAGCTATTGGAAATAGAGCTTCTTTTGCCCTGCAATCTGAAAGTTAATTACAAATATTAATTATGGCAGCCTATAAAATTAAGGTCTTGGGTTTATTACTAAATATAGATTTAGATTTGCTTTTTGGAATTGCTGCTGTTAGTTATATTGGGTGCTGTGGGAGGGCTGGAGGGGGTCAGAAGTTGTCATCCACTGTCTCTCCCTGGGGCAGGCCCATTGAATCCGATGCCATTCCTGACAGAGGTTCATTTAGTATTTTATTACAGGCCTCCCTGCTGATGGCTGCACACTCTGTAACAACTCTTCTCTGTATTTTTCCAGTTCTTACTGTAAGAAACATTTTCCCTATATCTAATGAAAGTCCCTCGTTGTGCAATTTAAACCTGCTACTGCTTTGCTTAACTTTGCTTGCTTGTGTGAATACAAGGAACAGAGGATGTCTTTTCCATTTGCAGTGGTATTTTATGTAGTTCAGTGGAGGTTTAAAAGCAGTGACATGAATCTGCTAACATGGAGGTCTGAGGTACTGGCACTGCTAGTGCTAAATTATGCTGCTGATGCAGTCTCCCAAACTGATGTTTCATCTCTGTATTTCAGCCAGACCCTTAGATGCTCCTCTTTATGTGCATAAATACTGTTGGTGATGTTTAATCTCACACAGGCTCAACGGTTTCAGTCCTCATGTACACAGGGGAAAGATTCCTTCACTCTTCTTTACCAGCACTACACACACCCCAAGGCTTTGAGGTCTTGGAGAAGTAGTTGTGTTTCTGGCCCTGGCAGGACAGAGTTGTGTTGTGGCAACTTAGGCAGAGCTGTTCAGCCTTTTTTAAGTTTTTTTTTTGTTTGTTTGTTTGTTTTTTGTTTTTTTTTTTTTTTGCATCACTTCATTCACTTCTGAGTAGAAGTAACATTATCCAAAAAAACTGTTAACATGAGAGGCTTAATTATGCTTGGAGAGGCCTTGGTTAAGTCTGAATAAATTTCCTGGTCTCATTCATGGGATGTATAGTTACACTGGGGATGGGAGCTGGGAGCCAAGGCAGTTGTGGGAGAAGCAGCAGTTGGGGAATATGACAGTAACTCACTCCTGGGAGCATTACCAGCCTGCAGACACACCATTTGTAGGCATCCTTTGCATGCACATGGATAATAATCCTGCATTAGGCCCAATTACATGGTGTTATGGACACACGGCGTGGGGATTACACACGCAGCCAAGAGCACCCTGTGACAGAGCAGGGAGGTAATTGGAGGAGACAGAAGGAAATGTTCATTGTCAGTGCTACCAGTGCTGCAGGGCCTGGCACAGCTCTGCCCCACCAGCCTCGTCCCTTTTGCTCTGCTGCTCTGTTTCAGCATCTCACTTTCAAAACCCAGGTTTATCCCAGAGGTAACCCAGCACCACCTTTTCATAATGTGTTGAGAGAGTTTTGAGTGGGAAAAGGAACTGAACATCATTGTTTAACTTAGAGTGAAGCCCACAGACACATGGAAACCTGTGCTGCCAAAGAAGGGCTGCAGTTTGTAGGATTCCTGATACCAAACCCTATATATTAGAAGCCCGTAAAGAATCTGCAGCCCAAACATAAAAGGCATTCAAACCCAGCAATAATCTAGTACACACAGATCTCTTTTTCCATTTACCTATCAATAAATGGGTCTGAGTATTTCTTTCTGACTGAGAATTTTGCAAATGCTGTGATGTCCCATGGTCAGCCAAATGTGATACAAAAGCAGCCTGGTGTGGATCAAAAACCTGAAGGGCCAGCACAGTAACTATGGGAGATACTTATTAAGCCTTGGGTGGGGAAAAGTGTTTTCTCAATTTGAATTAAGTTTGAATTAAAATTTCTCAGTTTGATTAGCTGTTCTGCTAATCAGCTGCAGAAGTGGAACAGGAAAGGAAACCAGTCTCTGTTACTGACAAGTAACAAAGAGCATCTTCAGCATCCAACACGTTCTCCCCTGCCCCTTTCATTTGAATCTGTTCAAAATCAGGTTGAAAACAAGAAGCATCCCTGTGGCTATTGTACTGTACTGATGCATATTATGAAAATGCCTTGTAATTAGAAAATGGACGTCTGCAAAGTGTGTTTTGCTTTTGTGATAAACTAGGAGACCAGAATGTTTCTTTAAGCTGGGATGTAGCAAGTGGTATTGTCATCAGTGCTGTGGGTTAAACAAAAAAAAAACAACCCTCCTATGTATTTTCCCACTTGAAGTGTGGCTGGAAAACATTAGGGCAGTTGCTGTTTTACTAAATAGTTAATGTTTCAGGTATTTCTGCTGTGTTGTGTAACATTTTCTGTCAGAGAAGATCCTTTTGGTACTAAACCAGAATAGAGCACATGGGTATGCTGTTGTGAAAGTGTTATTTCAGATTAAAAAATTGACAGGCATTCTGATATTTATTATATGCTCTTAATTATGTTAATTGAATTCTAAGAAGGGTAACAAAAATCTCTGTGTAGTCTGTGATTTACATTATTGAGACTGAATATTGACCTGACAGCCTGGGATTTCTGCTCTTTGAATTAATCCAAGGGACCTGAAGGGGTGCTTAGAGTTTCTGAGCTTTTAAAATAAAATCCTTGTACTATTAGCAGGGTTCAAAATGTAAGTAGTTTCCTTTTGTCTCAAGGTCTCTGCTGTAAAATTTATGTAGTTTCCTCTAGCATTAGAAGTATCATTTTTTTCTGACACTCATCAGTCCTATACAGGAAGGTGGAGAAAGCTGTAAAGACCAATGCATAAATACTATTGAAAAAACCACAGACATGACAGTCATTTCTGCAGGTTAGTGATTTTAATGTAATTACACTGAGCCTGGAATTAACAGCTCTGTGTCAGGGAACTGCAGTGGTGTGCATGAATTTGGAGCAAGTCAGAAGAGGACAAAGATGCAACTGCTTGGAATTAAATTTGCACCAAAAGTTTGAGGAAGGAGATAAGTAATTGTTTTCAAATCATGACAGGATTGCAGACTGAGCACTCTTTCCTTTAGGAAAATTCTGATTAGTAGGGGCTATAAATCAGCTTTATCCTTCAGAAGGAAGAAGGCAGCTCCACGTGTGTCTGTAGCCAGTCTGGGCAACTGGCAGAGCAGTGAGTTAGGAGAGCAGCTCCTCTGGGGCTGTAAATTGAAGTCTGTGGGACTGTGACAGTTCACAGTGGTGGAGGATGTGCCACCTCAGAGACTGCTGATCTCACGTTATGCATCTTCCAAGTAGTCCTTGGAGGATCCTTAGGACTGCTGCAGTCTGCTTCTGCTTACCCTGCAAGATCTGACAAGGATCACAGCCCAAGGTGGGAAGTTGGCTGGCATAAATAATATTGTCTATAGCTCCAGTTTCCTGATTCAGCAGTTTGGATGTGAATAGTTTACAGGAAGAGGGCTTCTAAATGAGAGGACAGTGCTTTTTCATGTTGGGTTCTGGAAGAGGTGGGAGGTATAAGGCTGAGGACCATTCAGCAGAATATATTTCCCCATAGGATGTTGGAGGAGTCAGAAGATTCTGGAATGTCTGTTTCTCACAGCTTCCTGGTATTTACAAATCTCTTCCTATGGACTTGAATTTTGGGTGGATCAGTCTGAGACTGGGACCCTGGAGCAGCCAGCAGACAACTGGAGCATCATTTATATTTTCCCTTCCTGTGCTAAAAGCGCTGCTGTACTGTGTGTTCACCCCTGTCAGGACACATCTCCTCCAACATCACTGCTGGGAAGGAATCACGTATGTGATGAGAGGCTTTACAGGGTGTCTGTGGAGCACATCTCTACCTGAACACGTTCCCATTCCAGAGCTCCCACTGCCTGGGAGCTGAGTGCTGTGCAGCCAGAGCAGCAGGGTTAAACTCCTGCAGCTCCAGCTGGGCTGTAGTGCAGACAGTTCACTGGCAATTAGTGCCCTTTGCAGTGTTTGGCCTCCTCTGTTCTGAAATAATTGCTGTTATCATAGATGTTTTATTGCCTTCATTATGGTTAACATTTAAATATCAATGAAATAGTATTCTACTAAGTCACTTGAGCAGTAGCTGTCTGCTAGAGTTATCCCTGAAATTTGTGTTTAAGGAGAATATTAATTCAGCACTGATTTAGGATTCTTTGAAGGAGGATTATGTATTTCTCAATGAACTGTGGGAAACCTTTTCTTGTTTGAAAATAAGCAAATATTTGAAACCTCTGCAAAACCTGTGCCACTCTCATTTGGTATCTTGTGAGCAGAAGCGCTGTGTGATTGGAATAATGCTTTGTCTGTGAAATGGAAATATTCTAAGAACTTTTAAAATATTTTTGAAGCATCAAGTCAGACAGTAATGGGTGGTCTTTCTGCATGCAGATGAATTGCATTGGGAGACAAGGATGTGTTCTCTGCCCAGTGCAGAAGGAAGCTCACTGTCACAGTCTGTTCTGCCTGAAGCCAATTCCTGTGCCCCCAGTGACTCCTGTAGTGCCCTGTGTGATTGATTCAGACATCAGCTACATATGTGATTTAATTTTTGTGAGCTGACTTTACATGTGGCTTTAATTTATCACTGCATACCTAAAATCTCCCATCCAAGTGCATAACTTTTTTTAATGCAACAGGCAACTAAGGCGAAGGGTTGCCCTAGAATTATATTTGTATGTTTACAGAGGAAAAAAAATGGTGATGCAATTATGTATTCCATTTCTGAGCCCTGTTTGAACTTCCCAACATGTAAAAAGCAAACACACACAGATACTGAAGGCTGAGTGTGTTGATGTATATATTCATGCACTCCCAGTGGGTTTGTTCACTTTCTGAAATGGTTGTACAGGCTTGTTTTGGCTCATTGGCCACAAAAGACTTGGGTTACATCACTGGGTAAATAAGGTAATGGAGCACTGGCAATTGTATGACAGAGAGGAGGTGCATTTTGCACCATTTCATCTGCCACAGTGGGATGTGAGTTGCCCCCGTGACCTTAGCAGGGACTGAGAGGCAGAGTTTCAGCCCTGCAGGTGAGCACTGGTGCTCAGGGTGCTCACTGCCAGCGCTGCAGCCCCAGAGCAGCAGAGCCCTGCAGGCTGGCAGGCACAGCTGGCTGAGTGGCTGACAGCTCTAAGAGCTGACTTCCAGCTCTCCTGCTGAACTTGACAGTGTTTCCCTCTTCATCTTGTCCTTTAAATTTTTAGTAGACTGCCTTTGAGTCCTTGCATATTGAGAACCTGAACCCACAAACTCAGGAGTTTGTACACCCACTGATCTCAATACTTGGCTGCATGTCCAGTTTTTAATATCTTCAAGTTTTCCAGAGGATCTGGACCGAATACTACACGTTACACTATAAGCTATCATGTGCTGAGACTGACAGCTCTTATCAGCCTGGTGTGTGAACGTGTGTGACTTGACTGATACAGATCTCTGGCAGCAGATCTCTCATGCAGATTCCAGGTTTTCAAAACTCTGCTTTTACTGACATAACTCTCTCTGCTCACAGATTTGGAAAGGAAGGGTAGTTGTGCTCTGTTGGTGCAGCTTTCTGTCATGGGTATGTCAGTCCCCAAGCTGGCTCCAGATTGCCAGTGCATCCATCTGGTGCAGCACTGTGCTGGAGTACCAGCTCTGGTGCTGCTGACAGAGTGCTTGGGTGCTGCCCTGCCAGGCTGCAGCACAGCAGCAGCAGCAAAACAGGCTGCCAGTGTCAGAGCTGCTCCCACCCTGCTCCTGAGTGTGCCTGTGCAGAGCCAGGGTACCCTGCAACCTCCTGGCTTTGCCAATGTGTGTGTGTATGTGTCTTCCTGGGTACCCAAAACCCAGTCTTAATTAAAAAAAATGTGATTACCTGTGATCTGCTGACGTTTTAGATAATGGCTCTGCCAAGGATTTCTAGGCAGAACTGTAAAAATGTTTTTGAATTGGCAGATGACCAAGAAAGAGAGTTAACTCCTGGAAAACTTTTCTAGAGGTTTTGATTAAATGTCCTATGTAAATACATGACATGGGAACACCTGAACCATTCAGGGAAGGATTACACACCACTAGATTGCTTCAGCAGGTGTTTTCTTCAGCACATCCATAAGCTCACAAAAGCACTGCCAAAGTGAGCCTGTGGAGTTCTGTGCTCCTTGTAGAGAGTGGAGGCTGCTCCCTGCCCTGGGCTGTGGACACTGCTCGTTTCAAATAGGCGATGGCAGGACTGGCCACGCTGGTACACAGAGTGGTCACCGGCCCTGTCCGTTCTCCTGACAAACTGGGCCACTGTATTTGCAGATTTGGTGCACTTGCAGCATGGCAATTATGCCCTGTTGAAGTGCTTTCCATTTCCTGTGCCATCTTGATAAACTTTATGGCTTCTAATTTGCTGGAGAGTCATTGATATAATTAGGAGTTGCACAAATGGGAGCAGCACACTCGGCTAATGGTAATCGAGGCAGTTCATTCTTCCTGAGCAGCTCTAAGGGGGTCCCTCCACTCCAGCTGCTGAGATTATTTTCTCTCCAGGCTCAGCTTTGCTAGAGCAGCAGCAATCCTTACATGCCTGGGTCAGGACATGCTTTATTACAGGCTGCTCCACTCCCCATATATTTTTTCCTAAGGAAAGGAGGAGAGGGAGCCCATCCATCCCTGTGCTTCCCAGGAGGAATTGGAGCTGTCTGGCCATGTCAGCGGGCTGTGCTAACAAACCTGTGAGAGCCAACAGCTCCATTCTGCTCACAGTGAGCCCCTCACGTGCTGTGCCCGGGTCTGGTGTCCCCCCACTCAGGTTGCACCAGGTTTTCAAACAAAGTGGCAGCTGAGCTGGCAGGTCTGGATGTGTTCCAGTAGTTGATAAAAACTCCTCCGGTGTGCCCCTCGTTACCCAGACATGGCAAAGAGTGACCTCCAGCCATCCTTACGCTGCTGCTGGTTGCTTTGCCTGAGCAGTATCTTTCCTGGTATGTCACAAATTGTCACAGCTATCAGGGAGTGTGTCTTCCTGCCTGCAGCCAGGCACATTTATCACCAAGCATTTTAAGGGGTTGTTTCTGTAAATAGTGTTGGTGAAGAAATGCAAATAATCTCTTATTCTCTTTTCTCCCTTTTTTTTTCTCTCCTAATAGTACCCTCAACAATAACAACATCACCCGGATTCCTGTCACCAGCTTCAATCACATGCCAAAGATCAGGACTCTGTGAGTAGGACCTTCTGATATTGTAACACGATACTGATGCTGCAAGACAGTTTTCTGGCTGTTTGTCATCTGGGATAATCTCATTTCAGTCCCTCAGGCTGCCTCAGGGACCTGGGGGGCTGCAGGGCTGGGGAGCCCCTGGTGAGCCTGGGCAGGGTGAAAGGGGCTGGTGCCCACAGGGCCCCGAGAGCCACTGTTCTGGATCTACCCAGCATTAAGTAAGAGTCAATTTTACCAAGATTTTGAATTACCCAGAAAAAAAACTGGCTTTTTTTTTTCCCCATGGGAAAATCCATAATGTGAAATGTGTTCCAAGCTGGAACATCGTCAAGATTGTAAAAACTACTCAGATGGATCAAATTATTGAATTTTGTAAATATCATGTGTTTAAATCCCATTTATTCTTTTCAAATTCAAAACACTAATTTCTAAAACAAGGTATTTTTAAAGGATGTGAAAAAAGCATCTTTCCAGAGACTTTCTGGAACAAAATGTCACTTATTCGGATGGTTTTTTTTTTTATAAAAGCTTCTCTTATATCAAATCCATTTGGTTTTCAGCTGGATACCATTGCACTGGAAAAGCTCTGTTCTTTAGTAAATCAAAATATAATGACTGTGAAATTAGACTAAGCATTTGTATAATTTAGCCATAGCCTACCAAAACCATTTTCTTTAAGGGAATTATTTCTTTAAATTCCTTTAGGGAATACACAGCTTCAGGAAAAGTCATGTCTAAACAAAGCATCCCTGTTTTTCCTCCAGATTCTCAAACTCATCCAAGATGTATTTAATTCTGAAGGCAAAGAAAGGGAAATAGTAGCTAGCCTGAAAATTTTCTGTGCCACTGAAAAAATGCAATACTTCAAGGATGCTCTGCATGCACGTGTAAATCACATTAAATTAACAGAACTAAAGAAAAATGGCTCTTACTTATGTCAATCTCTGCAAGATAACCTCTGCCTTGAATTTACATTTTTCATTAAATGATGACATTATTAGATCTTAATGTAAGTAATTAAATGGAAATGAGATGTTTGTCTTTAAGAAAAGAATGAATAAAGAAGATAAAGGTGTAGAGTTAAGGTTCCTGGAGCTTCGCCTTTCCTTATTCAGTCACAGTGGTCCAGAAAATTTGCCTGGCTTTTCCAGATTAGCCAGTCTTGTCTGTTAGCAGAGCTCCCTGCCTTCAGTGCCTTCTGCCATTTTCCTTTTAGTTTAATTCTTTTTTAGTTTAATTTCAGAGATGGCTTAGTATATAGCTCCCTGGAGAGTTACACTGACTAATCCCCCTCTGCTGTAATTAAGGGGGAAAAAAGAAAAAAATAAAAAAGGGAAGGAAGTCATAAATAGGATTTATAAAGGGAAGCTTTTCTATTGAATTCTGAGAGACACGTTTTATAGAACATGAATGCTGGCCCACTCTAAAAGGATTTGCTGGAAATTTAATTTAGGGTCTATGGATAAAAGGGCAACTTTAGCAAACTTGCATTTGTATTCATTCACCTGATGTTCTGTAAAGCAATTTTCATCAATATCTGGTGACAGGTTTCAGTCTCCAAAGACTGCCAAATAACATCCAGTACCCCCAGCAGGTCCATAGAGAATTTGTATAAAGATACAATTTGGGGGAAGATGTTAATATTCTCTAGAGTTTCTTGCTGGAAATGGACCATGAATGATGTTCCTCACAGTTTGGTGACTCTGTAGTGTTTTCTTAAAAAATTGTCACCAGTGTGTCTCCCTTCTCAAATAGCCTCACACTTAGATGTGGGGGTTTTTGGAAGTTTTTGTAGGAAATCCCTGGTCTGAATGTTCCTTAAGTAGGGACAAGCCCTTTTCCCCATCCCAGTGCAGTATGAACAGTGTGTCCCTGTGTGTCACTTTTCCATTCTGGTGTGATCCATGAGCAGGACATTTGGGGATACTCCTGCTGCAGCTACGTGTGCTCTGATGGTTCTGGGAATAAACAGCTCTTCTTCACGGCTCTCAAACCGATCTGCCCATTGTAGAATAGAAAAGAAAAGATAAAAAGTGTATTAACTTTGAACATGAGCACTCAGGGAAAGGAAGAAAAAGGGTAAAATGCCAGGAACTTTTGAAGCATTTGAAGCACTGAAGAATTCTTTACTAAAGTCACCTCTTCTGTGCTAAGGTTTTTTTAGTTATCTGTCTTTTCTGTTCTTAAATTTCATTGATTTTTAGCCTTGATTGGAAGTGACAGGAATTAGTTTTTATTGATCTTCTTTCCTTTGCTTGAAACAGCTTTATTTATGATAAAGTATGCTCCCTCTACCTATTTGCTTAATGGTAAGTGTCCTGTTGTCTCTGCATCTGTGAATTACTGCTGAGACAGATAATTACGGTATTTCTTTTATTTTTTTTATTTAAGGGTAAACTGAAAATGTGCAAAATCACTTCAGTATTTTTTGTGTTCACAGGGAATTGGTTTATAATGCTTTTGAAGTACTGGGAAAAGTCTTCTTGAGGCTATACTTATTAATATAATTATCAAAAAATATATTCTGATAGGCTGATCTGAAGATTGAGGTCTGTAAGTGATCTTCTCTCCAAAGCAAACCATGGAGTAGCTGAGCAAAAAGACTTGAGAAGATGACAAGGAGGGCTCTGTTGAGGCAAGGTAGTGGTGATTTGCACTACTGAAACCCAGATAAATCAGTTTAGTGAGGGAAAAAAAAAAACAACCCAGCTCACAGAACTGGAAAATGCCTAACCCTAAACCTTTTTGTGAAATTGTGCTTTCCTCACTCATGCCTGCATACAGGGGGTGCAGGGAATGGCATGGGATGAGCTCAGTTCCAGAAGGAGAATGATCCTGAGTATCATTGTTGGCTGCTGTGGTGGGAAGGATGAGACTCTGAGGACTTAAATGAAATGCTGCCTCTCTTAGGTTACAACAGTCTTACTTAGGGTGATTTCTGACTAGATGGTATTTATGTATTTATTTGTTCTTCAACAAAAAGGCAGATTAATGGTTCATAATAGCCAAACATTTTACTAGAAATCTAACTTACTGCAGCTTCAATTAAATAGCTCCACAATGCCTAAACTCAAGGTCTTCCAGCCATCCTTGTCGAACAATTACATTTTCTAGTGCTCCCGGGAGATTAGTGTTTTCCATCTCTACAGGATAAACCCTCAGTTCCAGATTTGTGGGGGTTTTTTTTGTTGGTTTTTTTTTTTCTTTATTGTGGCTGTCCACCCCAGACATACAAATCTGGTGACTGTCAGCCTGGGCGCCACTGCTGAGCTGAGCTGCTGCTGTGCTGTAAGGACAGCTCACAGACAGACATTTAATTTCTTTGGAGGATGGACAAGGCTAAATCCGGTGCACGCCAAATGTGTGCCTGTAATATCAGTGAATAATGCTTTGTCTAACCATTTCTGACAGGAGTTTTAATCTGGTTCATCGTTTCATTTGGTGCAACACTGCAAATGCATGAGTCATTACAGGAATGAAATAATTTATGTCCCAGACTTTTGTTTTGACCTAAAGTTTGGTAGCTATTTAAATGACCGGATTTTTTTCCATGAACCCATCATCATTTTGCAGATGTGATAATGGTTCTGCAAGTCCCTGGTGCCAGGCACAGAGCAGGCTGGGCAGGGAGCTGCCCATGAGTGGATCTATTATGAGCTGAAAATTCCTTGTAGATCCTTTATACTTGTTTTAAATTGCTACAGGGAAAAGAGCATTGATGAACTTGTTCAGGCAACACAGGAACAGAAATGGTTTCAATAGCCTCTGATGTTTTATTTTACCTGTCTTTTCCCAGAATATTCAGAGTTGGAAGGGACCCATAAGAATCATCAAGTCCAAGTCTTCAGTGAATGGCCCACAGAGGGATCAGACCCATAATCCTGGGGTTATTAACACAATGCTCTAACTAACTGAGCTAATGTGGAGGGGTTCTCTTTCCCTCTCTCCCCAAGGGAGGAAGAAAAGGAAAGAATCACTTATCATCCTGTTCTTTAGCCATGTTTAGAAAGCCATCCTTTTAATTCACTCAGAGATACCACATTCATGCAGCTCTTTCTGATACAAAATCACAAGCAAAGTGATTATGTGGAGCAATCTTAAATTTTGCTTAATTTTGTCTCTAGAATGGCCAGCTGCATGTGGATCACCACTAAACTTAATTTTTCCAAAACACTGTTAATAATAGCACTAATATATATCTGACCTTTGTATAATATTCCCTGGCAGTGAGGGCAGTCAAGCCCTGACTCATCTGTAAGCAACAACCTGCTGTAATCCCACTGAAACAGCAGCAGAGAGCTGGGCAGGCTTGTGGTTGATCACTCTCTTTGTGGTGACACCATTCCATGTCGTAATTATGTTCGTGCCTTAATTAAAAGTTTTCCCCGGATGGGGGAAGAAGAGATGAATGGAGGACTTCCAAGGCTGTGTTTTAGATGTTGTTTATTAAGTCTTTATCAGAGAAATAGAGCCACTGACATGACTCAAACACAGCACAGTGCAGAGAGTGCAGGAATCCTAACTTACCAAGATTACATGGCCTTCTTAAAGGTAAACAATCCAATTAAAGCTTGAAACAAAAGATATTTTTACGTTTCCACCAATATTCATTAAATCACTCTGTTACGTAGACAGGAACTGCCGAACTTTTCATCCAATCATCCTAAACCAACTTTACTGCAGAATATGGAGGCGTCGAAGAAGAAAGAAGAAAGTCTAAAAACAAAAACTACCCTCCATTTGGATGTTTTACCTCTTATCTGTTTACTACAATAACAAACCCAAAACCTCTAAATTTTTCACCCTGTGACAATCTTACGTAATGACCTATCCCCTAGTTCAAATCAGAGTAGATTCTAATTCTTCCCAGAGAGTAGGTAATTTTTTTCCACGGACGCAGGTCAAAAACAGTGTTTTCCAGGGGGGTTAAATCCTTCAAAACAGGTAGAGAAATCTTCTCTGCACCCTGGGCTCCAGCACTGTGGCTCATGTTTGAGAAACGAGCAGTAACCGTGGGTTTGCTGTGTCTCTTGCAGGCGGCTCCACTCCAACTTCCTGCACTGTGACTGCCACCTGGCCTGGCTGTCGGACTGGCTGCGCCAGCGCCGCACCATCGGCCAGTTCACCTTCTGCCTGGCGCCCGTCGGCCTGCGCGGCTTCCTCGTGGCAGAGGTGCAGAAGAAGGACTTTGTCTGCTCTGGTAATGGTGCCAATTGCTTGTTTATCTGTCAGCTGGCGGTCTCATGTCACCATAAAAGAGCCAGAAAATGGCTGTGCCATGTTTGAATGCAAGCAGTAGCAATCCTGTTTGGTTTTGTCATTGCTGAACTGTTTGGGAGGAGAGATCAAATTGTTGTTTTTTTCGGCTTTGTAAGAATTATTGGATTCCAGTTAACACCTCGGTTCTCAAATTACTTCTTCTACTTTAACATTGCCAATGATATCAACATAAGAAATCAATTAAGTGTGGATAATTCAGTATTTCTCAAGGGAAGAGCTCTACAGCTGACTGGAATACAAAAGAAAGGAAATAGAAAATGCAAATCTGTTGAGTCTGTTGACAAATGATTGGGCTTTAGAACATGAGGAGCAGATTTTATCCCAGGGACTGAAACAGGATTCTTAGGGAGCCAATGCACTTTGCTGTTCTACAAGTTTCCACGTTGATAAATGGGGCTGATAATACTCACAAATCATGTATCTGTATGTTGGGCCTATTCATCAAGTCTCTGGAACTGCACTTGGCTCCTGAGTGATAGAAATACATTTTCCTAAAAGAGAAGAAAAAGAGCTTTAAAAAAAAGGCAAGAAGTGGAAGAAGAAATCTCTTGAGTTGGGTCAAAAGGAAGGATGTGCTGGAGGAGAGACGTGGCAGTGTGTATGCTGTGGAAAAAAAGATACCAGACATAAGTTTGGAGGTAGTTTTGCAGCCCCAGTGGTGACACAGGGGGCGTGTTATGAAGATGATGTGAGTCTGAATCTTGACAGACTGAGAGTCTTGTGCTGTTTTTTTCTTTATCTCCCACAGCCCATGAGCCCTAAGGCTTTATCCTTTGGGTACGTGGATTGGCTGGTGGAAATGCAGTTAAACTGCTCATGCTAGAAGTGTTTTAGGAATGCCTTTCTCTATCATTTCATTTACATGTGACAAAGGAAGAGAAAAAGGAAGAGAAGAAATGTTTGACCCCACGTGACCATGGTTAATTAATGCCCAGCCCTGGAAGTGTGCAGAAGTGTTATGGGCACGTGGAAGATGAAGCTGTGCATAGTGCTCATTGAGACATGATATTTCAGAGTGCTGTGCAGCTTCTATCCTGTTGTGGAGATGATACCCAGAATATCTGATAAGTCACATCAAAAGTTTAACTAAGAAAGAAGTTTAGAAATGTAACAGTCTTGGGAGAGGAAGGATAAAAAGAAATGGATAAATGAATTAAGCTATTAGCAGAAGCTAATTTTACCAAAGAGGCAACCACAGCTTTTTTTTTTTTTCCTCATGAAATGAAGTTTTAGATGGAGCATGAGTTCAGCTATTTGGATTTATGATACAGTGAAGTGGAGGAAAATGAGTTGTTTAAGTCAGGAGAAGAGATAATAATTGCTGAATGAGAAATGAAATGTGAACAGAACTCATTTAAATGGGGTTGTCTGTGCAGACTATGACTTCCAAAAGTGACAAGGTTTTTAACAGTTGCCTGTTGGACCAAGAGGATATTGGTGTTCTCTCAAGAAGTGCCTGCTTTTGTAAAAAATATAAAATGAAAACTCAAGGAAAGAAATTTTCAGTGAGACAGTCCATCAGCTGTATCCCTGTAACTCTCATTTGGGAAATGAAATGAAATGAAATGTACTGAAAAAGAAATTCATTTGGAGAGCTCATTTTAGTGGCGTATTTAGCTGAGGACTCAGCTTAGTACATGCTAGTTCGACAAAAACCTACATGGACAGCTAGTTTAAAGAAGATATAAAATCTTCCCTTCTCCTCATTACAG
This sequence comes from Rhipidura dahli, assembly GCA_013399225.1. NCBI lineage: Eukaryota > Metazoa > Chordata > Aves > Passeriformes > Rhipiduridae > Rhipidura > Rhipidura dahli. Next base: position 295,799 of record VXAC01006915.1, on the reverse strand, counting down.
TTCTTATACGTGATTTTACAGCATAATTTGTTAATGTGTGACTATGAAGTCAAACCAGGACAGGCGGTAAAGAGTGAACTGAACTTGTCCAACTCTGCAAAGGAATTTTATAGAAGTTAAGGTTATATGAATTACTGTAACCAGCCTTGAGCTGGCAGGGAGAGCCACCTTTGCATCCCAGTTATGAAGAGCTGAAATACAAAGTGGTGAACTGCTCTGTTGAAGTATAGGCTCAGAATGTCAAGCGTTTTTATGGCAGTGGGAATATCATAACAGCAAAAAAAAGTCAGCTTTTCCCACTGTGAAATGGGCTTCATCACGGCATTCCAGTTTGAAACTGGTGCTGCTGGATGCTTTAGAGGAGAAAGAGTAGAATCCTAATTTGGGGAAAGAGGAAACACAACATTGAAAAACCAACTTCTCTTTATTCTTTGAGCCCTCTGCAAAAATGGTGACGTTTTACAATTTTATGACAAATGTTCCTTTGAAAAAAGATTTTGAATGCTACATACCAAGTTGGAAAAGAACTGAAACAATGGCAGAGAAGTGCCATAAATAGAACCCAAATTGCTGTATTCCCTCTGGACATGTCCGGCACCGTGGTTTTTATAAGCATTAGTTGCAAAGTCTCTCCAGATAATGTTGCTGAAGTCAGAGTTATGTCAGGTTTATCTATGTAAACTGAGTCATACCTGTGTAACCTGGGTGTCAGTCTTTCAAAACTGTTTTTCAGCTTGTTCATACAAATTATAGAAAAGCTGATTCAAACGGTGGTTGTAGGTCACCTGTGAGCAGTGGAGAAGCTATTGCAGGTTTCCCTTGTTAGAGCATTTGGCTCAGAGCTGGAGGGGAAGGTGCAGGATTCAACAGTGCACAGTTGCCTGGAGATAGGTTTGGAAATACGTCTGGTTGGAGTTGTGCTACTGAGGAGAAGGGGAAAGGCCAAGGACAGAACTGAGGAGAGCTGGGACTAGATGGCCCCACACCGTCAGAGGAGAGTGCCAGGTACTGCTGCTCACCCACCAGGGCCTTCTGGCTGGCTCCTTCAGCAAGCTGTCCCCTCCTCGTAGGAGGGTCTCTCCTCCAGAGCCACCCCTGCCTGAGCAGCCTTCCTGGGCCTTTGCCTTCGAGGCCATCTGTTCCGGAGAAATCTCCAAACAGGCTCTGCCTCCTGAACAGTTGGTTATGGAGCTCTGGGATGCCTTTGGTGAGACAGTATCCTACAAGGTAGGAGGTGTAGGAGAGCAAATTTTGTGGCACCAGAGGATGAGCCCCTTGTTGATGAGCTGCAAAGATAGTGGGGTGTGTTTCACATGGATAGGGGGTGTATTTCACATGGATAGGGGGGTGTATTTCACATGGATAGGGGGTGTATTTCACATGGATAGGGGGGGTATTTCACATGGATATCTGGGTGTATTTCACATGGATAGGGGGTGTATTTCACATGGATGGCAGGCTGTAATGCACATAGGTAGCAGGCTGTATTTCACATAGGTTGCAGGATGTATTTCTCCTCTCTCCACCACAGCTTTGCCATTCACTGTCACGTTGCTGTGGTGAGAAAACAGTGCACTAACCAAAGACAGTGTCAGTTGAAATACTACCTTTATCCTGGTCTTTGGGAGATGTTTATTTTTATATTCCCTTAGGTAGCAGAGAAGCATCTGGGGGTGCTGGCTTATGCTCAGTACCTCTTAGAGCCTTCCAGTCTTTGCCTGGATCAAACCCAGCTTCCTTCCTGTGCTCAGATGTTTCACTGTTGGACTGGATTCTCCTTTTCTGTCTGTCTCTCTCAAACACATTCTCTCTCTCTCTGCCTATTTGTCTGTCTCTTGTCCTCCTCTGACCTCCTTATGATAGTAATTTCATTTCATTTTCCTCTCATATAAGTTTTATTATGGATCTATGATTTTTTCTCCTACCCCCTCCTTACTCACTGAAGTTGAAATTAGTTTACATATTGATCAGTTATGTCAAGTTCTTATATCTTTTCTCACTTGCAACAGCGTGGCTATCAAGCTTTGCAAACAGAGCAGTGGGTTCATGAAGTTAGGCCATCAGCAGCTCCTTGGTCTTTTCAGGGCTCTCTGTGCAGAAGCCACTGACTCCGTTTGGATTTTTTTTTTGCAGTGATTAATCATTCTGGTTTTCCTAAGTGTATACATGAGAGGATACCTGTGCATCTCAACAAGAGCATTGTGTCTTGTACTGTGATCTGTAGCATTCTGCAGCTGATGCCCAGATCTGTTCTAGTTTTGGCCAGTAGTTTGATGTGTTCTGCAGTGGATATTGTTCATACTGAAGTATGAAGATAGGGTAATACTTCTTAGGCTAGACCAGAGATATTTCTAAGAGTTGATGAAATGTATAAGTCTAAGGTATGTGATTTGTAGTACTCTTCTAGGATAGCTTTCTTTAATAATGAAACATGCATTGGAGAGAGGGAAGGTGGATCCATATAATGTTCTCTTTTTACATTAGAAACCATTTTTTTTCATTCTTGATCCTTAGTTCCCATTCTGAGAGTCACAAAGAATGTGAAGAAAATCAAGATGCATAATTTGGACTATATAAGTTAAACTTCAGTCTGAAATTAACTTGAGAGAAATTATTACCATAGCCAAGTGTTTTTTAGCTAAGTAAACTGATACTGGTTTTGAGAAAACACTGGATTGATCCAAATCTTGGTTGAAGATGTAGATTTTCTGATTCGTGTGGTGAGACTGCAGCTGAGGTATAATAAAGAGGGAAAATAAGTTAGTTTCCTGCTGCTTCATGCAGACTGGAAGACCTAATAAGGAAGCAGATTTATTTGTTTGGGTGAGGTCAAACAGTGTTCAAACATAGCTGTTACTCCGGCCAGACCACGGAACTCAGGAGATTGTCTTGCTCCATTTCCTAATAACTTCACAGCACGTTGCTGAGGAGACAACCAGCAATGAGTAGCTAATAAAAACAGCACTCTTCAGGCTTAGCATCTTAATGAGAGCGTTCAGGAGATGCCGAAGGAAAAGTGCGTGGGGAGGGGAGCTCCCCCCATGTGCTCCCATTGAAAGCAGCCCGCGGCTGTGCGCAGGCAGCCGGGGGACAGGGGGTACCGCCCGCACGGGGCTCCCGGAAGCCAAAGCGGGGCAATGCCGACACGGGGCTCCTGGAAGCCAAAGCGGGGCAATGCCGACACGGGGCTCCTGGAAGCCAAAGCGGGGTACCGCCCGCACGGGGCTCCTGGAAGCCAAAGCGGGGCACCGCCCGCACGGGGCTCCTGGAAGCCAAAGCGGGGCAATGCCCGCACGGGGCTCCTGGAAGCCAAAGCGGGGCACCGCCCGCACGGGGCTCCCGGGAGCCAAAGCGGGGCAATGCCCGCACTGTTCGCTGATGCTGCAGGTGCGCCTGGTGCCCGGCAGTGGCTCCTGAGGAGGCTCTGCTCCCTGCCGTCCATCCCCGTTCAGGCAGAGGAGCTGCTGATGGCCCTGGTTTGTAAAGGGCTGGATAAGGAAACTGGGAGGAGGGGGAGACCTTTTCCTGTGAGTGTGACTGGGCGCTTTGTGCCTTGCGGGGCATCCTCATTGTACAGCTGTTGCATTGCTTTTACAAGGGAGCTTAACCACTTCTTCTGACTGTGACCCCTCTCCAAAACAGCGACCTATGAGTCACCTTAGATGGTGGCAACTCTTTTCTCGCTGTCCTTGCTTTTTGTGACCATCCACAGACCCAGTACAGCTCTTACAATGGAATCTAGGGAAGCTTTAAAGTGTGTATGATTTATAAAGCCTTTTGGTTAAAACTGCAGTTTAAATTTGATCTTGGGAAATTTTTTGTGAAACGTTGGTGGAGTTTTTACCTCCTGTTACAATTTGCTACCACAAACTAACATTAGCATTTAGTCTGAAGAAACATTTCAATACTGTGCATTTGTTAGCTGCTCCTCAAATGAAATTGTATAGGAAATTTGGAGAGATACTAATTACTGTTTATCAGTTTGTTTGTTTTCCGTTTCCATTAAATTTTTTATTACAAATCTAAATTTAATCTAGCACTAGCAGTGATGGTGTTTCACACTGTAGAAATTTACTTCTTGACTTGCTTAGTATGTAAGATGCCACATATGGTGTTTTTCATTTGGGGGACCATCTTGTGAATCTGAAGGATAAATATGTATTTATTACAGCACTTAATATTTCTTTAAAGACCAAAGCTGAAAATTGGCTTTTAATTACAGTAAATTTAGTTTTATTACTGAAAATGATGTCTTACCTTTCAGTATAATTAGCCTTTTTTTCTGGAACTCTCTTTTCCCCAGAGCAGGATGTATAGCATTTTAATGCTTATTTAATGATGGCAGGTTGGGGTATAATTATTCAGCCATTGAGCTTTTGAACTGTTGCTCTAAAAATAATAACATGATTAGTTTTTATGTTAATGTCCAAATCTAGTGGTTTGTTTTATTACTAGCTATGTTGGTAGTATTTTGGTACAGAAGAAAAATGCTTCATGGCAGTACCACAGCTGTGCTTGGAGCTGTTTCAGGGAGAGCAGTCATGGTAAATACAGAGGAACAGGGCTGGCTTTGAGAGTGTGGACAGGCCTTTGCATGAAATCTGTAGACTTTTTCTGTTTAATACATGTATGCAATTGGCAACTCATTTATGGATACACAATTAATAAGAGTAATGAAAGCAAGCACAGAGCTGCTTATAAAATAACTACAGAATTCCAGAAATTAACAGGGGACAATCACAAAGTTGCATGTAAGCCAACACCAGGTTTGTGTGAATTTCTGGTTTTTTGATAATGAAATCAGTGATTTTCTATAGTGGCATTACACCTGTGGTGGGTTCACTGCTCACACTCCCCCTCCTCACAGCACTGGGGTGAAACCAGGATCTGTTCCAGCAGCTCTTTCCCCATCCCATTCTCTGACTTTGCTGCTCCCAGGGCTGTTTCTCACAGCATTTTCCTCACTGCCTGGCACCTCTCTGCCCTTTCTCAGGTGCACTCTGACAGAGGCACCAGGAGATGCATGGGCAGGCTCAGCCATGGAGCCCAATGGAAGCAGCCAGATCTGCCCTGGCCTCTTACAGCAGCTTCCCTGGAGGAGCTGGGCACCAGCACCCTGTAGCCATAATGAAGGAATATCCTGGCTCACTGAATTTACCCCTTCGAATGGCAGACAAACATGTTTAGCTCCAAAGATCTGTAAGAATTTTATTCTATAATTTCCAGACACCTTAAAGAGCTTGAATATATCAGGGGCCTCTTGCAAAAGACCAAAGACAGTGACCTCAGGCTGTCCCAGGAAAGGTCTTTATTTTCCCTGCCTTCCTTAGCATGTTCCAAATGCCAAGGAATCTGGTCCGTGGAATCCCGAGGCAGCCCAGGGAAGAGGATGGTGCCTCACTCTTCAGTTCTCACCTACTGACCTGGAAAAAAGCATTTCCTCACTCCAGATCTGTCCATGGGGAAGCTCATGACCAGACTGGAGCCCTTGGATGTCATTATGAGGAGACATGTCCCACTGTGCCTGCCATCTCTGAATAGCTCTGTCAATCTCCAATGCTTCTGACTGGAGGGAATCCCATCCTCCTCCTCCTCCTCCTCCTCCTCCTCCTCCTCCTGAAGAGAGCAGCTTTTGTGCCGAGGCAAGGATGGCCCCGTGCTTGCTGCAGCAGGATGCAGGTGGGGCAGAAGGAAAGAAGAACGTGCAAGCAAACAAAATCATGTAGTATTTAAAACTCCTTTTCAAATAGAAGTGTAAATCAAAGCCCAAGGACTGAGTAATCTTAAACTCTTTCTATTCCTTCCATAACTTTATCAAACTTCATGGAACAGTCCACGATGGATCACCTGTTTAGAACTACACTCCCTTCACAGGCTTACAATTGATCATGACCATTATCTATCTTTTAACCTTGTACAGGTGGCATCCTTTCACTTAAATAATTTAGTTTCCTCTTCATTTTTGTGCTTGAATATATTTATAAGTTCACTGTATTATTTCTGGACCTATTTTTAAATGTCACTTCATATGCACCTTCAGGAGTGCTGATACAAATTGTGTAATTGGCATTAATGAGATGACTGTGCATGGACACCATTTGTGCAGAAGCACTACATCTTTTAAGACACTCTATTAGGAGTTTTTTAGTCTTTGGAAGAGCAGGCAGTGTCTGAACCCTAAGAACCAAATGCACACCAGCAGCCTTCCTTCTGGTGCAGTAGTTGGAAAGTTGAGTTCTACCAGGGCTGGAGAAAGACCTTGAAAGAAAGGCTCAGAGTGGGCACAGAGTATAAAAAATAATCTGACTTTTCAACCCCTCTGTTGGAAGGCTTAGGTGGAATAAAATTTCCCTGAGAGAAAAACACCTTTATCATAGTTTTATAGACTTCAGTTGTCTCACAGGTTCTGTTTTATTAATCCTTCAGAAGAACAAATTCACCCAGTCAGCCTCAGTTGTTATGGTTGAGGCTGCTTCTTTGTTCTCCTTTTTCTGTTTTTCTTAGTAGTGTTCCATATAATTGTGGTGCTTTTATTGTTAATTAAATAATTGCAATATTAGTGCTTTTAGGATAAGACAGTGTGAAGTTAGGTCTCATTTTCAATGGTGTTATTTTACTGATAGGTTTTGAAACATGCTAAGTAGGATTTTGTAGAATAAAGTAGGCTTCATTCATTAAGCCAGACCTTCCCTTCAGTGTAGTTGGATATTTCCAGTTTTATTCCTTGATATTTATTTGTAAACTGATTAGTGTTGACTTTTGCCTACAGAACTGTTGTGCTAATGTGCCATGAATTTTTAACAGATAAATTGGGAACATTCAACAAAGCAGAGAACTTGAATCAAATTATGAATATTCATGACTGGCGAGTTTTTGCATGCCATGAACTCAGTGGTATTAACATCAATTAGGGGCTTAAGTTACTAATCATAAAGCTGTGCTCCGCAAATAGCTGTTGAACAACCATAGATGGAAATATTTGCTTAAACCATTTGCTGCATATTTGTGTAGGATAAACAAATTCATACAAATTTTGTCCATTACTAGGATATTTGCCCTCCATAAGGAATGTTAACTTTGCATATGGTCAGTTGTGGTTCCCTTGCCCATCTCTCTCTGCAGGACTCTGTGCTCAAATGTCCTTTAAACTGACATGCAGACATCAGTCAGGAGCAACACATCTGCTTTAAGTTTTTTAGAATAAATCAGTTCATCTCACTGGGAATCTAGTGCAAACTATGGCTCATGGAGTAGTAATTGATTTCAGATATCCCAGCATTGTCAGAACTTCCAGTGAGTTATTCAGTTACACCCCAAAGAGTCATACTATATCCATGGATCTGCAATACTTGTGTTTTGTTTATTGATCAATAATTTCGTGTCTGATATACTTTAAATGATGTAAAGTCAGCACGGGTTTTTAACCAGGAAGTCCTGTCAGATTTATCTTAAAATCCATTAAAATATTTTACAAATAACTAAGGTTTTGCTGGTGGAAAGGAGCTGCTGCAGAGGTGATTGGATAAGTGAGGAGGTAATAAAACACACAGCTTAGTGTGCTGTAATTGGGTGTCAGTGCAAATGAGATTATTTAGTTTATTTAGTAATTGCAAAATTTATTTTAGATGCCTTGGACATTTAAAATGTTCATTTATACACCATAATAATTCTCTTCTAGTTGTAATATTAGTCTGTTTGCTGCTTTTAAAAGAGAGCCAATGAGAGACTTATTTGAAAAAAGCATTTGATTTTTTTGTAAACTTCTGGCTCCTAAGTGTCCCGTCTTTCCTCTTTTCTTCTAACACATAGTCTGAGTCTGTAAATTAACGTTGTGCCAGATATTAATTACCATAATTATTGACACTGTCGTTCCACTGCATCAGGCAAAAAATGCATAGTAATTTTTGTTAATCATGCTCCTACCCTGGCTTCCACATTTTGTTAGTGTTTTTCTTTTAGCGAAATGTCTGATTGAGTTGATGATTTTTATCTCAGAGAAAAATATAATTAACATGGTGAACTAGGGCTGCTGTGTATTATAAAAGATCTGAAATGGCAAAATGACAGCTTGTGAGAACACCTTCAGAAAGGGAATAATATAAATGCAACTGATTTGATCTGTGGCCATTTCCTTTTGCTGCATCCACGCCGTAAGGAGTTTACTGCACTTGTGAAGGACACAGAGAGAAATCTTAAAATATTTCTGCCTTTCCCATGTCTTTTCTTTTGAAGAAGTATTGGCAGCAAAAGGAAAATTAATTTTTAGCTTTCAAATATCCTTCTTCAGAGGCTGTATTGTGTCAGGGCCCTTTGATAGGTTTGCAGTACTCCACAAACCTATGAAATCATACCCAAATTTTAATAACTTTATATTCCATAGCCTACTTAGACTTGTTTTCTTGACCAGTCTTTAACAGCTCTCCACAACAACGCAAACATTAAAGTGATTAAACTCCCTTGGATTTTTTTGTGCTTTAATTCTATAGATCTGCTAACAATAGATCCTCATTAAAGTGGGGCTGTTAAATCCAAATCAGATTTGAAATTCTGTTTCTAATGTTATTCAAGAAACATTTACCTTAACAGATGATTGTTTGTGTGAGAGCTGATGCCTGTTGAGTGTGCATGTGCAATACAGTATTTTGTTCTTTGCCAAGGAAACACATAAGCAAGAGCATTTCATTATAGTACTAGCAATTTATACACAAAGTTTTTTTATCATTAAAGTTCTCAGAAATTTACAGTCTAGATCTACTTTTGCTTATGAAGAAGAAACAAGTGTGCTTGTGGTCCTTGGGGATATGGTTTAGTGCTGGGTTAGTGGTTGGACTCAGTGGTCTTAGAGGTCTTTTCCAGCTTTAATAATTCTCTGATTCTGCTGCTGCTACCCACTTTTTGTTCCACAAAGATTTGTTTCTATCTTTTCTCTCTTTTCAGAGTGCTTTATCCAACGCCCCCTTGCATGCCCTCACAGCACTCTGCAGTGCTGTGTCACAAACTGGTGAGGTGCTGGGCTGAGCTCCACTGAAGCTTCTGCTGTTGATGTAGATGCAGTGCTGTCAGCAGTAGACTCTTAGAGCTCCAACTGGCAATGCATCAGCTTTTTTGATGCTGTGCCCTAACAAAAAGGGAGTGTAATACTGCTTCTCCAGCCCACAGTGATATGTTGGGGTGCTATAGCTGTGCAAAAGGCATTTTTCCCCTGCTACAAAGCCCCTTCAGAAAGCACGTCAGACGTGGAGGTGATAATGGTTGTGTGGAAGATTTGACCTTGTTGCCAACTTTTCACCTCCCAGAGAACAAGAATTGCTCTGAGTTTTCTTCCTAATTTGATAATTTCTCCCTGTCCCTAAAATCTTGCAATAGCTCGTTTGCACTTGATCGTCCTTCATTTTGCTCGTGGCCATTGTACCACAAGGTAGGCAGACACAGAGAAAATGTAAAATGTGGGTGATCATGTCCAAGAACAAACCACACAGAGGGCTGTGTGCATTTTGAGGCAATATAAACTCCTTTTGGAAGTAGTCACAGTTAAAATCTTTCAGAAACCTTAGACTCTGTGGACGCCAAAGCTGGCAGTGCTGCTGTGCAGCATGTCTGTCAGTTACGCAGGAATTCTGTTAATCGACAATGCTGGTATGTGTGCCCTGCATTTTTATGGCCTGAAAACAAACCCAAGAGAGCTGCTTGTCCTGCCTCTTATACATGCACATGTTTAATTAGTGAAATTGTTTTTTCTTGTCTAGTTCAAATAGCTACCACTTAACTACTGTATGAAATGCATGGTCACGTGTTCAGACTGTGTTAAGACAGTAATAAGATCTTGGAACTGGAACAAGTCAGAGTTCAGGTTGCCTGATAAATATGAATTTGTTTCCTGTGACCATGTGCATATAGATTTAGATTTTAATTACATTGTTGAATCCTTTCTACAGTAGTTTTTAGCCCAGATGATTCTTCAAGGGTGACACTAAAATGGTCTTTGTCTTGAGATGAAGGACTGTTGATGGAAAACTCCTTACCTGCAGCTGTCAAGGTGGTTGGGAAGTGGACTGTAAATGAGACAGGGTATTTTAACAAAGAGAAAGGATCATTAGGATCATCTCATGATGAAAGCAGCTGCCCACTCTCATAAAGAATGTATTTGACTCCTCACCATGCCACAAATTTCCATGAGATCCTTTTATTTCCAGACAGTCACTACCTCTTAAAATCTAATTTCTGGATGCCTGGATTGGAGCTCTGAGGTCTGGTCTGCCAACTCACAGCCCTGATTAACATCAGTGAAAGCTATCTTTAAAATACTGAGCTGTGAAACCCACAGTTTTCTTCTGCTGTCCTGACAGAAAGTCAGGTGATAACCCAATAAAAATATTTCAATTCCAGTATTTGAATTTGGCAACGTTTCGCCCACAGTTGAAATGATGATCTTATCCTGAAACTAGACTCTGTATTTTAATTTAAGGCAGTTCTGTCAGCCCTGGTTACAAAATAATATTTAAAAGGGATGACAGTGTGCTTCAACTTAAGGAAACTCAGACAAATTGAAATTAATTCTCATCAGAATGCAGCATCTTTGTAACAGAAGGAATGATTTCGCAGTAATCGTGTTTTGCTTTCAAGGAGAGCTCCCTCTGCAAGTGTAAAATCACCTGCAGAAGTTTTCAGCTGATGCCCTTTCAAACTATATCTGCCTTTGAAAATAATGGCACTTGGAGATGTCACAGAAGTCTCTCCAATATTGACTTTTCTGTGCTGTTTACAAGGTTGTGAAAGCAGGGAGGTCTAGCTTTCTACACAAGCTCACACTTCTGTGCAGAGTTAAGGGGCAAGCCGAGCAGGTATGGAGGCATAAATCAAGAGAGGAAATTTAAAGGAATGTTGCATTTTTATGAAATTTTTAATTGTCCCAATGTACATTGGATTCCAAGTTCGTGCCCTTTTTTTTTTTTTTTTTTGTCACCTATAGTTAGAATTCATGAAAGTATCTGTCATGGTCTTTTCCAAGACAAACCCAAGAATGTACAGCTTTGTGAATAGTTTTTCCAAGTTTTTGTATGTGTTTGTATTTTGACAACTACGATGTTCTTATTTTTCCACCCAAAAGGCCAATCTTTTAAGATTTTCACTTCTTACCAGCACAAGCCTTCACATTTAGCCATCTGTATTTCAACATAAAGATACTTGAGGCTTCCTGTGTTCCATGTGCTTTGGAAATACGACTCACTATAAATAAACCAATAACTGCTACATCTTGATAACCTCAATTAGCATAGCAAACCCATTTTATCTATGGCTAAATGTATGCATATATCAAAACTTGAAATGTAGGAATCATAACCATTTGAGTAAAATTGACATAATTGCTACAGTTTCAAAAAAATGTAATGACACATAATTAAGCCTGAATCTAATGAATTGACTAGAATTTGTATGGAGCAGTGTCCTCATGCTACACCTTTGCTCTGTGAGTAGCTTTGTGTCTTTGTGTCTAGCTTAAGCAAGGGTTTGAAGGTTTGAACTCAGGTTTTTCTAAATTCCTTTTGTGTTTCCATTGACTGCATTGTCTAATCTTGAAAAAAACTAGCTTTATATTCCCAGTCTTCATGCCATAACAGGTTACCTCATTTCAAAAACATAAGTCATCGCTGCTGACATTCTCTCAATATGTAAAAATACTCATGAAATGTTTGTGTAGTGGAAACTTCTAAGCAAAGAAAACTTTTGGAAATACTACTTGATCCTAAAGCTTAATTTAAAAATCTCTGAATGAATTGATAAGGGTGATCATGAAGGAGACCAGACAAGTGTTCATAAGGGAAAGAGATTGATAGAGTGGAGACTGAGGAATAAGAGGAGGAGGAATAAGAGCACAGTAACCTTTTACATGTTTTCTCTGCAGTTGATTTGTAGAATATTTTTTTCACTTGCAAATAAATTATTACTTTTTATAGTAAGAGGAGCTGCAAAACCCAGAGCCTGATGTATTTTGTTGTTAAAATCCCAGCTGATCACTTTTTAAAGCATTTCATGTGCTCCTTGTGTGCCAGGTCCCCAGTCTGAGCCCCCGTCGTGCAGCGCCAGCTCCATCACTTGCCCTTCTGCCTGCACCTGCAGCAACAACGTCGTGGATTGTCGGGGAAGGGGCTTAACAGAGATCCCAGCCAACCTCCCAGAGGACATTTGGGAAATGTAAGTGCCACTCTAATGCACAAATCTTTTCCATGTCTCTCCACTTTTTACTCCGTCGCGGCCTCCGGTGTGGAAGAAAGGCATGTGGTTTAAAAACTGTTCCAGGTAGTTATCAGGTGTATTGTAGTTGTCCTCTTTGATTTCTTCTTGTGCTCTAAGGGCTCAAACCATTTTTAAATGTAAATTAAGATAGTTTGGTACTGCCCTACCTGAAAGCAAGATAAAGTTCCTGGTGCCTTAAGTTCAGATTGTGTTTACATTTCACAAATGGAATTGCAGTTCTGTCGTCAATAAATGAAAATACACAGTCCTCTTTTATTTCTAGCCAGTGATTTCCCCATGAGATGGAGGAACATCATTTTACCTTGGCAGGATGCATTTATAATGAATTAGGACATCAGAGCACATTGTCCCTGATGATTTTACTTTCTATTTCTTGTCTTCCACATTGTTATTTCCAATTCTTTAACAGTATTGTGACTTGTATTGTGAAATCAGATGCTTTTATAGACTTGTTTGCCTTTACTACCTTCAGGAATTGGAACCATCTCTTTCTATGTCCATGACTTCATACTACTGTGGTCCTGAAATACTGTTACATTAAACCATTTTGCTTGTGGTTAGTCCACAGGGAATGCAGATTAATTCTTTTCCTATTTAGGTTTTTGTTGTACAGAGTTTTCTGACACCCAGGTAGTTTTTGCAGTGTACACAACATAAATTGAAATATTTGTATGGTCACTGGACTCATCCAGCTTCTTTTTGCTGTAGAATTACCGATACACAGCAAAATTTACTTTGATAAATTCATAAGATCATTCAATGTTTGGGTTGGAAGCAGTGCTAAAGACCATCTGGTGCCTTAGGCTTTAGCTTTTATATTTTTCAGATCCTGTACTGCCTAGTATGTAACTCTGAAACTTCATACAGCCTGTTAGCGAATGTTCTCACATTTTGGTGAGAAATAACAAACCCTCTCTGGGCCTGAATTCAAGGACACCTTGTTGTCACATGCCCTGAAATACGTAAACTAAAGCCTCTGGACAGGGGGAGCAAACTTGGGGTAATGACATAATCACCTGAAATTATAATTGGAGAATTCACCCTGATATGCAAATGGACCAAACTTATAGAAGTGTGAAGAACCCGTGAGCAAGGGTCCATCGTGGGTACAGCCCTTGGGAGCTTTTGACTGCCCAAGGTGTTCCTATTGAAGGCCCTCAATAAATACCTACTTTTATTCTCTTAATCTTGTCTAGCCTCTCTTTTCAGGTAGCCATTCCAAGGCATCAGATCTGCCATGGACAGGGACATCTTCCACTGGACCAGGGTGCTCAAAATCCCATCCAGCCTGTCCTTAGACACTTCCAGGGATGGGGCAGCCACAGCTTCTCTGGGCACCCTGTGCCAGGGCCTCCCCACCTTCACAGGGAGGAATTTCTTCACAATAGCCCATCTAAACCTACTCTCTGTCACTTTTAAGCCATTCCCCCTTGACCTGTCACTCCATGCCCTTGTTCAAAGTCCCTCTCCAGCTCTTCTAGGGCCTCCTCAGGCACAGGAAGGGGCTTTAAGGTTTTCCCAGAGCCTTCTCTTCTCCAGACTGAACAGCCCCAGCTCTCTCAGCCTTTCTCAATAGCAGAGGTGTTTCAGCCCTCTCATTGTCTTTGTGGCCTCCTCTGGACTCTCTCCAGCAGGTCCATGTCCTTCTTATGCTCTGGGCCCCAGAGCTGGATATGGCACTCCCAGTGGGATCCCACAGGAGTGGACAGAGGGCTGGAATCACCTCCTTCACCCTGCTGGTCACACTGCTTTTGGTGCAGCCCAGGGCACGGTGGCTTTGTGAGCTGCAAACACACACTGCCAGGTCATGTTGAACTCCTTGTTAGCCATTCCCCAAAGTCTTCCTCCTTCAGGACTGCTCCCAGTCAGTGCTCCACCCAGCCCATGTTTGTGCTTGGGATTGCCCTGGCCCAGCTGCAGGACCTTGCACTTGGCTGTGCTGAACTCCATGAGGTTTTCAGGACCCACCTCTCCAGCCTGTCAGGGTGCCCTGGATGGCAGCCCTGCCCCGCAGCGTGCCAACCACAACACTGAGTGTGCCAGCTTGGTGGTGTTGGGAAACCTGCTGAGGGTGCACTCAGTCCCACTGTCCATGCCAACAGCACGGATATTAAACAGCTCTGGTCCCAATACCAACCCCAAGGAAAGCAGAATTCAACTAGTTCTTGTATTTGCCCCTAACTCAGTATTTTCTTGTAAGCCAAATTATTCTGGTAAGAACCCTTGACTGACAAACTGTACTACAAAAATTAAACACACAGCTGTTGCTCTAACACAGTTATTAAAGGTGACCTACATTTCACTCTGTTTCAGTATTAATTAAAGATCTTTTATTCAGCCTTCCTACCTTTCTTCATTAGCATGGATAGGCAGAACCTTCCCTGACAAAGCTGCCAATAAGTCCTAAAACTGTTTTTGTTGATAAAAACCCATCACAAAACAGGTAACTCACTTGTCATGGGACATAAAACAAGCATCATATGATGGTAATTTTCCCTCTGCCACATATGACTTAGAAGTCTGTTGTGTTACTCTATTACTCCTCAAGGTGAAGGACTTCATTGCAAGAATGTTTGCTATTAAATAAGCAATTTAGGAAAGCTAGAAATCTGTATCCCAGGCTTGCTTTTTCATAATTTCATAAAATAGGTAGAAAGAATGTAGAGAATGCAATTCATTTTTTTATAAAGCTTCTTGTTCAGTTGGGAGCTGACAGCAGCAGCCAAATTGACTGAGGAAAAATGAGTTACGAGAAATTGAAGCTGAGGAATACAGACTGTGTGCTGAGTGTTATAAAAGATTCTCTGCCTACACAATGGTTCTGTTTTGCTTTTTGGAGGAGAAATGAACAGTTTGTGTCATGGAGGAACACATGAGAATAAGCACAGAAAAGTTTTGTGGGTGAGAACAAAAGTCATTAAGCACTTGGAGGCATTTACTGAAAAGAAATACCGAAATTAATATTGTGTGGTGGTTTGCTGGTAAATGAACAAAATAGTCATTCCACTATGATCCACACTGGATCAGCATCTACAGTAAAAGGAGAGGTTGCAGTTATTTAGAAGGGGTAAGAGAAAATGCATGCAAGGTGAACAGGGAACACCATGTGAATGTAGAACGGGCTCGATGCTGGACACATGTAGGGAAGGAGGGACAGCCAACAGACTAAGGGGAGACAAAGTCTCCAAAGAATTTCTTTTTCTGCTCAGATTTGACCACAACCTTGCAGCCAGCACCTGCCAAACTGAGTGACAGCTCAGCCCCCAGGCCCAGCAAAGCCAGGGGATAGAAGAGAGCTGTTGCCAGCTTCTGGGAGCCTGGGAGGGTGTTGTGACAAGCAGTGCCACAGCGGCTGTCACTCAGCAGTTTGGGCTGCTCGTGGCTCAGGACATGGGCTGGATAGATGCTTTCTCAGTCGTTAATGACTGGCTGGTTCATGCCAGGGAAAGGACAGCTTTCCTGCACATGCAGATGTGGGTACTGGGCTATGGCCAGCCCTGACTTGAGTGTTTCAAACACTTCAGCGCCCTGCCTGCCATGTTTGTTTGATGCCCCCCAGTCATGGACAGGTATCAGTAACTCCCTGTTAATCTATTCCCACCTCACAACACTCTTCCTCAGCCCCTTCTTTAGAATGAAGTTTTCGTGCTGCTTGTCTGTCTCAGACTGATGTACTCATTTTTTATTTATCACTGCAAGCAAGGCTGCATTTTAGGATATGAATTCCAGGCAGCTCTTGTCCAAGAATTCTGTAGTGCAGGGACTACCACTTCTGCCTTTGTGTTTGATAACAGTTGGTGCAAGACCTTCCTGAGTGAAAGCAAGGCACAGCCCCCCAAAGGCAGGACACAGCCCTCCTCCTGCTGCCAGAGGGTGCTCGTGCCTGGAGGCAGATGCTGGAGGAGCAGCCACTGGCACTGGTGCTGCTTCTCTGAAAGATCTTCAGATTGCCTAAAAGAGGGAATTAATTATTTGCTAAAGCTGGAGGCTGGATTGTGGTTGGGACAGATGCCTGAGAGAATGTAAACTAGCTGGGCCCAGTACAGAAACTGATGGGAAAAGAAGGCTGAACTCAAATGAGAAAACAACCAAACATCTGAGGATAAGAATTGGGAACAAAGGAGATTGAGACAGGGTGAGCAAAGTCCTGTGAGTCTGAGAAAGTGAGGAATATTTGGTGCTAAGGCCTGAGATTGGTGGCAGTGAGCCTGGCACACCGGCTGTGCAGGGTGGGCTGCGGGGAGGGCTGGGACACTGGGGCTGGGAGGGCTGTGGGGGCAGGACAGAGGAACACGGTCAAGGTGGAGCTGAGGAGTCCCTTGCCACCAGAAAGCACATGTATCTTGTGAGAGGAGAGCCTTCCTGCCTCCTCACCACGATCTTGGGAAACCCAGCAACAATTTGTGTGTCTGTCCCTGTGCCCTGGGACTATCTAGGCACAGATTTACTGTTAACCTACACAGGGAGCTCCTGTTTTCACTGCTGCTGTTCCAGTTAGGGAGCACTACAGGGATCTGGGACTCATACTTCTGTTACACCTGAGTAACCTGTTTCCTTGTGATGGAATTAGTTATTTTAGCTTTTGGGTTTGCTTCTGCTAAATTAAACATAAAATTTCTTCTAAAGTAAAAAAANCTTCTGCTAAATTAAAAAAAAAATTTTTTTTAAAAGAAAAAAAAAAAAAAAAAAAAAATAGAAAATTCCAAAGTTTATGTTTGTAGCTGCAGCCATCATTCAAAGCTTTTGTATATATTTGTTGTGGCATTCACTTTAACAACAGCACAGTCTCATGCTGCCTTCAAAAGGCTGGATTCATTTCTTTTTGTCTAGGAATACATCAGGGATGTGTAGGGAGGCTGCTTGGGTATATAGGGTCTGTTCACTTGTTGCAGAAACGGGAAAATTGTAAAATGGGGACTGTAGGGAAGATAATCTCATGAATGCTGTTCAGAGAATTGGGTTGTGTCTCTTCTTGCCAGTGGTTTTATTAATTGGTTCTGGGCAAGTGACTTGCACAAACTTTTCTTGGGTGGTCACTAGTGATGTAATCTCGGGTTCTGGCTGACTCAGCTGAGACATTCAGAAGTGTTGAGGACTCACAGCTGCAGCAAAAGTCAACAGGCACTGTGCTTTGAACACTTTGTGCTGTGCAGTGCTGATTGCTCTGAAAAGCCAAGTCTCAATCATCTGCAGACTTATAAATCAAACTCCAGAAGGTAAAGCATATTCTTAAATCTTGAAGCAGATCTGAGATCTTTTCACATCGAATTTGCCTCACCACTGTTACTTAACCTGTCCCATACTCTCTGTCTGGTGAGATAAAGAGAAATATAATTGAATGAGCCAAGAGTAAAGCTGGGTAGGATGTATCTGAGGCAGAAATGAGGGCCATCTCTTTAAATGCTGAAGCAATTGCTCCAGATAGTAAAGAGGCTGCCAGTCCCTCAAGGAAAAGTGCAGCTTGGGCACCCATGTCTGCTGAGATAAAAAGCACAGCTTCATCTGACAGCTGAGAGAGTTAACTGGGATGGCAGCCCTTCCACCAGCATCTAGGCTTGGCTTAAGGTCAGTTTTAGTCACTTGTTCTGCACGGGTTTAGTTTACCATTCTCTCTGTTGATAGCTGAATAGCTGAAATTTTTGTAGGTGTGAGTAGTGAATGGTTTGGTGCATAATTCCTACTCTTAGGAAAAATTCTAGCGTTTGAGCACCGGAAAAATGTGATGCTGGTTTTCTTATGGTTCAGGCAAAATGAACACAAACCTAATTTTCTGCAAGATGATCACTTTGTAATGTAATGTTCTGTTTGTTCTACCTTTAATGAAAGGTTTCCTGACAAATTTAATGTCATGAGGGTACCACTGTGCTGGGCAGTGGTGCTGACCTGTAGGTAGACACGTTTGCTGTATTTGTTGTTTCAAGGATTGTCTCAGGAAGAAATTGCCTTCTCTGTTCTTCAGTACCCGTAGGACTGTGTATTTCAGGACAGCAAGGACTTCAGCTGGGAATCTTTAGGAAGCTTTTGTGATTTGAAGAAGCTGATGAACAATTTCTGGGTGTTCAAGTTACTGGTATATTCCAAAGGAATTTTCCTCCAATTAAAATAAAGTCAGAAAAGCTGTTATAGAAGGATCGAGCACTGGTAACTATTCATTATAATAAGAATAATTTTTTGTTACATAAATTATAAATTAACTACATGACAGCATTTTCATGTTTATTAACAATTTGAAGTTCTCAGTTTCATAAAGGCAAGAGGTTTTTCTCTTGTCAAGAATCTAAGTGTGTAGAAACTGTAAACTTCGTGGATAAAGGAATAACAGTTTTTCATTCAATGCTGTTCTTCCTCTTGAAAGAAAATTAAAATAATTTTCCCAGGCTTCCAGTAAATACTGCAGCTGAAGCCAGCAGAGTATTTTTGAACACTGCAGTAAATGCTCCATAATTGCCTCTGGTGGCAAGTCCACTGGCTGGGGAATCAGGTTGGCTCCTGTAGTTAAATCATATAATATGATTTTCATTCAGTGCTGTGAATTGGCTCTGGACAGCCTCTCATGTCTAACCTGACTACTATTTTCTGGGTTTCACTAGGCAAAGTGTGTCGTTCACTCTTGCATTCCATGGTAGTTTAATTTGTCAGGTCAAAAATATGCAGAAAATTTTCTGTTGCGTTCAAGACACAACAATAATAAAGAAATAATAAAGAAAATATTTTAGATTGACAGTCAGTGGACAAAACATAAATATATGGAAAATGATAAGAATGAAGGTGTCTTCTGTGCTGAGACAAATTAAGGCAAACAGAAAGCTGCATTTCACAGTTTTAGAAACAAGCAGTACCAGCAGGGAGTTTCTGCTGCAAGATCAAGGCAGATTTATGTCTTACATCTTTACTTTTATTTCTGAAGTTGTGTAACTAATGTCATCTGCAAGAACAAGAAGCTGGGTTTGTTTTGATAAATTTCATTTTCATACACATGGTAATTTTCATTATGGCTGCATCAATTTTTCCCCGTTTCACTACTTTTTATAATTGGGAGATTTCTTTGAGAGAAAAGTTATATACAGGTTGATTTACTTTGGTAAGCTGTGTAGGAGTAAATGTAAAAGTTTGTAGGTTTGAGATTGTTTTGGTTTTTTGGTTTGGGTTTAGGTTTTTTAGGGATTTATGCATGCATGTAGTCTCTAATTCCCAGAGGCATAATTTAGTCCAGTATAAACATAAATATTAATAATTGTTAATTATTAATTAATAATTAATAATTATTAATAAAAATGAATGGTATAACTCAAAAGGTATACATCTTTTATCTAATATAAATTTCATTCCAAAGCTCCTGTGTTGCCAAACAAAATGAAGAGATTGTAATGTATAATCAGTATATGCATTCTTAAAACTGATTGTGATGGGGAAAAACAATCACAGAAAATAAAATAGCATAAAATCACAACTTTGACATAAAATACACTAAGCAGATTTTTTACTGGATTAAACGCTATTTTTCTTTTGTCTAACACGTGTTCTGTTTATTTTGCTTAAAAAGATTGTGAAAAGAAGAAAGGATTTGAGGAATGTGTATTGTCAAATGACAGAATCTGTTGAGAAAATACTACAGGTGGCAGAGCTTCAACTACCAGAAAGCAACTTATTTTTTGTGCTAATTTCTGGTGTTCTGCATTTTCCTTGTCAGTGTTTGGAAATGTGCAGTAAAAGCAGATGTTACAGAATGCACAGAGCTCTTAACAATAAGTTAGGTTAGAGATTAAAAAAACCTTTTTATCTTTTCTGTCAGTTTACTTCCGTTTTCACTGACTCTAAAAGAATGGTTTTGTGTGACAAATGTAATGCAAATCAACTTGAAATCCTCATTGTGAGAAAATGTGGGAAGTGATCAGGGCTGGAAGTTTCTTGAAGTAATTGGCAGCCAAAAGAGGGTGGTCAAGACTGACCTTCTTGAGCAATAATTAAATAGCAATGTGATTTGTTTAGGGGTCAGTCTTTCTGAGACCTCACAGAGCTTCTCAGTGAGGCAAATATTCTCTGTTTGGCTTGTTAAAAACTTTTCCTACAGGTTTATATTTATCTGGTTCAACCGTTGGTGAATGATTGCTTTCACACAGGTACTAGAGAAACTATCTGTCTCTCTAATAAGACTTCAAGCTTCAGGAAAAAATAAAAACAACCAAAGAAACCAACAACAAAAACCGCCAGTCCCAAAACACCCCTGTAAAAACAATTTAAAAAAAAAAAGTGAAGAGTGCTCAGCTGAGGTTTAGGGGTGAGTGAGGCTCAGAGCATGTGCTGTGCTGTGGAAGTGAATCCCAGAACTTCATCCCCTATGCAGCACCCTGTGGGATGCTCTCTTTGGAGCCTTCTGAACTCGAATCATTGGGTGTCACAAAAGTCCAGGAGTGGGATCCACGTCTCTGTTCACTGCACCCCCACATCTCAGAAACACAAACACTCATAACTCCTGTGCTGACTGAGCAGGGCATGGAATTACCAGCAGGGACCTGGAAATTGCCAGAGCTCTCCAACTTAAGGACTCTGTTTCCTGCATTTGTGTTCACAGCCACGGGCCTTCATGGGGGTAAAATTCTTCCTGCAAACCCTGATCCCAAGTCCATATGACCCAGTAAAGTCTCCTGAGATGGGAAATTACCTGTCTAGTCTATAAAAAGAGCAGGGAGGCATTATTTTGTATTCTACCCCCAAAAGAGCTTCTAACTGACCTTTCACATCCTCAGAGGTGGTGGCTCAGTGGAGCTCCCCTGGAGACTCTGCTTTTACATCTGGGCACAACCCAGCAGCAGTTCCTGCAGTCATGGAACTGCAGTGGGAGGGAGCTCAGGGCTCAGAGGGAGCCTGCACCCTCATCCAAGGATAAAATGAGGAAAATATATGAATTAGAGTGGCAGGAGCATTACAATGAAAGGTGATGAGAAGGGCCAAAAGTTCCCTCCACAAATGGGGAGTGTCACAGTGGTAGATGGAGAAACTTTGAGGTTTGGCAGAACAGAGCTGCATTCTGGTGTTTATGTGGTTAGAGAGACAGTGGTGTTTTGTCAAAGGATATTTGTGAAATACCAGTCTGCGGATTTCTCTGGTGTTTCCTGTTTGTCTGCACTGTATTTAATGCAAAATTAACGTGCTGCTAATGTGACTGCCATTGCAAATTCAGTGGTTACCAGCTGATACCTGAGCAACTGCTCAGCTACACAGTTGTGTCAGCTGCAACTAAATTCACTGTGGTGTGTCAGAAGATCCAGTGTCACTAGCACTGCTTTTAGAATAACACCATGGTATCAGGGAACATATTGAAACATCTGTTTTCATTCTGAAAGATGTCTTTTGCTGAGCAGAATTATCTGTGTGTCTTCCTAGGTAGATTTATGTTGACAAGTCCCTTCACTGTTGATATGATTTTGTCTCTTGAAGATCTGCCCTCGGGTGAGCTGTTAAGAAGCAGTCCTGTCTATAGAACTACAGCAGCAGCTCAGCTGCTAGACCCTGAAAATCAGCACCAAAGGGAATATGAAGGGAAACTCCAGTTGTCACCTTCTATCAATACAGGTGGATGGTTTACTGGCTCTCAGCTCTCCATTTCCTAAGGCAGACTCCATAAGAGCCATTTATAATGCATATTATGTATTTTATTTGCAAGTCATTCAGGTGCTGTGATGAAAGGCAGCCGTATAAAAGTCCTGGAGGACCATATGTGTTTAGGGGCTTTGTAGTGGTGGTAGAGTCTGGCTGGGGTGTAGGTTGAAGGCTTTAACTCTTAAAACAATCCGCAAGCACAGACATCTACAATCATCAGTGCCCTGCCATCCCAAAGCCCTTTGTTTTCTACCTGAGGACAGAGGGGTGAGAGACACAAAAAGCTGTTCCCTGGGATGTCCATGAGCACTTTCTGAAGCAGCAGGGCTGCAGGGTTTGGCCTTGCACTGTGGCTGTTGCATGTTTTGCTGCTCAATGAGCTGCAGGCCCTGACTGTGTGGCTGCAGGGCAGGATTCCTCCCTTCTTCCCCAGCCAGGGCACCTCCTGTCCAGGGCTGGCTTTGGGTAAACACCTCAGTGCAGCTACCCAAACCTGTTATGCATGGCTGGAATAAAGCTTGTGTTTCAAATAAAGAGGCAAGAAAGGTGTCAGGGCAGGGATCAGATCTAGCTCATTATCCGTAGCAAGAAGACCAGATTTTAAGTATAATTTATTCACTTTGAATACTGAAAGTATACCTGCGGGTTTTTCTTCATCAGAGTCCAAAATGCATGATAAGATATGAAAGCCCAAAATATGAGATGAATGTGCAATGAAATGTAAAATAATGCAAAAAAAAAAAGAGATAAAATAATATGTAAAATATTATGAGAAAGATATAAAATAAAATAATGGTCCAAGTAGGTTTTTATAATCCAGTTGTTCTCAGTCCCTGGGTTGATTGTTTTGTGCCCTCGCAATTTCCTCCTTCCTAATACACACAGTTCTCCCCAGCCCTGGGTTTTGCCACCGTGGTGGATGCAAACACTCCTTCTTTCCCCCACATAGTCCTTACCAGTTCCCTGCTTATAGGGCAGGAGGAGAATGAGGGTTTTGCCCTTCCCAGCACCCTTCACACAGGCTGTGTGCGTCCTGCCAGGCGCAGGTGTGCCACAGGTTTGTGCTGCCCTGCTCCACTCACACGTTTCCTCTCTTGGAGGTTGTGGATGCTGAAAAAGCTTCAGCAGTGAATTTCTTCAGCTCTCTAGCATTTTGTGAGAGCTCTGTCTTTCCTATACAAGCTAACTAAAACAGAGTTATTAGTTTTATAAATATTTGTACCTGTAACTTGTTTTTGCCAGATTATTATAACTTCAACTAGAAAAACACTTGCGAATGGACATCTTAGAGTTGGGCCAATCCCTTCGAGGGGTGGATGGCCAGAGAACCAATTACTTTATGCCATTTAACTCACTTTTTGCAAACTAACACATAAAGCCTCAGAAAAAAAGCCATTAAACCGGCTCTT
This sequence comes from Rhipidura dahli, assembly GCA_013399225.1. Taxonomy (NCBI): domain Eukaryota; kingdom Metazoa; phylum Chordata; class Aves; order Passeriformes; family Rhipiduridae; genus Rhipidura; species Rhipidura dahli. Next base: position 272,535 of record VXAC01006915.1, on the reverse strand, counting down.
GCCACCATTTCTCCCTGACCCTGGACTTGGTGTGGTTTCTCTATGCACCTGCATTGCGACAGTGGCAGGAGGTGGCTTTGGTTCCTGGGGCTTTGTTCCTGGCAGCCTGAGCGATGCCAGCCCAGCAGAGCCCCCAGCCCAGGGACTGTCTGGCTCATCCACTCGCTGTCTGTCCCAGCAGGAGAGTCCTGCCTGCCCGTGCAGGGGGACATTTGTGACACGGCTCAGGCAGGAGCTGGTGGCACTGTTAATAGAGCGTGGCTGTCTCATTTGTAGGCTCTATTCATCTGACAGCTGAGAATTATCAGTACTGATGCTTCACTCCCTCTCTTTTTCTCCAAGGTAGTGATTTGTCTATGTTATGGGTAGGTAAGCTTGACAAAACATTGCACATTAGCAGCTAAGACAGTGTTTGAAATGGGAAAATTGCTGGCAAAATGCTCCATTAGAGACCCAAATAACAAATTCTTTCTTTCCCTCAATGAAAGGGAGATAGTTAAGGCCCAAATTAATACGTCTGTCTCCCCAGCTCTGCAGGGGGAATCACTCTTCAAGACGAATGGCTTCATCACTCCTTAGAGTGAGCTTGCTCTGCTAAGTCCCTGTTAAGCAGAGTTTTTTATCCTTTGTGTTTTGCCATCCTGGGCGTGAGCAATACAGGCGCCACAGGAGGAGGTGATGAAAAGATTTGCACCTCAGTGAACTTTGAGATGGATTAGCATGGGAATCTAAGTGCTTATTCTTTACCCTGGGATAGTTTTTCATCTTTAACTGCATGGTTTCCCCGTGTTTGTTTTGTTTTGGTTTTTTTCTCTGATGATGTTTACTTTTTGCTCTCATTGCTGCAAAGTCATTTAAAAAAAGTGGGGAGAAGGAGGACTTTATCCTGCCTAGCATCATGTTATTACAAGAAAAATGGATCTGAATCCACTGGGCCCTCATATTTTCCAATCTCTGCTGATATATTAGAGAAGAGAAAGGAAATTGTTCCTGTCCTTTGATGTTGTTGTCAGAGCCTCTGAAATAAAGCTCGGAGCGGCAGACAGAGCATTGCTGTGTGTCAGGAGGGGGGAGATGTGCTTCAGTTCATCTCAGCACTCAGCTGGCAGCAGGCAACATGGCACAGTCACACGGGGAACAAAGGAGATACAGAAGCCACTGGGAGTTTGAACGTGGCCAATTCATTTTATCAGTTTTGTGAATTCCACTTGGCGGGTCTCTTAAATAGATCTGAATATGAAATACCACAGGAGAATCAAGAAAATTTGTATTGAGTTGTAAGAAACCTGAAATTGGAGGGGGTGTAGTAGTTTAAATTATCAAAATTTAGCCTTTTAGGACTGCATGCCTTGTACAGATTTCTCAAATGTATTGTAAAATTATTTTATAGTATATTCTGGTAATACCCTCAAATATATGAAATCCCAGATGTTGCCTTGCACTAGCACGGATGGTTTTATAGTGTATCACAGCACTTCATAGTATAGGTATAGACCATAAAAACACAAATTTCCAAAAGTCGTGTTCTAGGTAACCCAGGTAATCTTCTCTGAAATAAAATGTGGCTGTAAAATTTACACTTTTTCACTTATTGGAGGAAAAAATGACAACATTAGGTAAGAGTACTGGTTTTGACTTTATTTCAAATATGGCACCTCTAGAGCAGTTTCCCATTATATGGTTCCTAATTAAGCCTTCATCACCCCAAAATTGCCTTCTGGCAGAACCTAAAGTTTCTTGAGATTTTTAATCCTCTGCTGTGCTCAACTTGTCATGTATGGGCTAAAGTGAGGTGAAAGAGTAAAGTATTAATACAAACAGTGTGTCTTCTGTTATTTTACTTGTGTTTTTCAGGCTGTGTCTGCCATTCTATAACATGAATTCATGTAAAAAGTAAATACATGTCAGATTAGTGCTTCATTCTGGTAAAGCACAGGCTTAGTTAATTCAGCACTGGACTTGGTTGCTGTGTTTTGTGCCCAGGTTGAAGCCCACCTGCAAACACACCCTGAGGGAGCTCATGATGCTCCTCTGGTACCATGTGCAAGGTGAAGTGCACTGAGCAGAAAGTGTTGTATGCAG